>CM038703.1:6861943-6964443 GCA_021613375.1 Megaleporinus macrocephalus
TATTTTACATTTACTTCTGTTGTTTAACGTAATTTTTATTGCTAATTTCTCATCAGGCCTAAATATGCTTGCGGCTGGTCCGTGTTCTTTAGGTGCTAATAGTATAGCAATGTCATTTACCAGGAGGCCTGATTATGAGGGAGGTTTGGAATGACAGAATTGAGCCAGTTAGACTTCTAACTACCTTTTTCATCATAAATTATTAATGAAAACATAACTCAATCAAACATCTTCCACAGAGAAGCGACAAACCGTGTTTAAGAAGAAAAGTTAGCATTTAGCTGTGTTTTAATTGGTGCTGTGTGGAAATCGCTTGAGTTTTCGAACTGGAATTCCAACTCTGGAGAACGTTCCATTATAAACTTCAAGTCAAGGGTGTAGATTTGCTCTTGTCATTGGTTGGGACCTATGAAGCCATAGTGCAAATGACAGTGGGTAGTTTGTTGTGCAGTTAAATTTCCAAACCATGTTATTCACAGCTACAGACGATGTTAGCCGGCTGTATGCTGAGCGCCAAAGCCTAGCATCGCCATTAACGTTATTATGATGGACTCATTTCATTAGCGAGCTTGACTTTAAGTGACACGTTTCTTTAAAAATAGCTCCATATGTCCCTTTCACACCCATGTGTCTCCCACGCTGCACCTGAGTCTTACACAGTGAGTCTCATATGACTGGAAAGCTTTCCTTTTAGTTTTGATGCTGCTAACAATCAAACGTAGCTACAGAGTCTCACGTGACAGCAGCACAGCCAATCACACTGACCATATGTGTTACGGGGAGGTAGGACTCCAGTAGAGAACTTGATTTAACCCTTTCTGCACCTCTAGGTTCATGAGACGTTGACCGATCTGTTTTTTTTTTTTTTTGAGGGGATCAAATTATTGGTGGGGACAAATCAATAACAAGTACGGATCAGCATTTAAATGTGTGGTTAAGTTGCGTAACTAGGTGGCAGCACGTAATGTTACCTCCTCATTGCCTCATCTGCGGTATTTGGGTTCCGGGCAGCCGAGAAACCCCCAACAACAAAGTGAGTCTTGTCAGTCATACATGCAGCGTTTGAAACCAGTGCAGTCTTCACTTCAGTGACAACCAAATCTGTTGACAACCAGCTATACAATCCACCCACTATCGTCCAATCAGCAACCTGCTCACTGTATGTCCGGATACGTGGATCCAGCAGTGAGCTTTATGTGTTTGGATAGAATTGCAGGAGAAAATGAATACTGGAAGGAGAGCAGACTGCCAGAGTGTCCCAGCCAATGCGGGAGAGTTGGCAGCCCTGAATCTAACAGGGTAAACATCAAATCTCATCATACTGCTCATCCATATCTCTAATTAAAGCTTATGTCTGGTGCCTTCACCAGCAGCTCTGTGCACGGTTGTCTGGAATGCTGTTTTTCTCAGTTAAGCGCTCGGATAATATGTGAGAAATTCCATTTGAGGTGCTTCTACAGTAACCAGCTCATTTTCAACTGTATCAGTATTACAAGGAGAAAAAGTCAGATCGGTGTTTTGATTTTCTGACAAAAAGAAAACACGACAATATAACCTCCCTGGATTCCACCGTACTGGGCGTGTTAGGCAGCGGATCACTCACACGGCGATGTCCAGGCATTAGTTATCTGCGATGTGCTCTGTTGAGTCGACTGGCCCCCTTGTGTGACCTTTCGCCGGCACTAGGGAATTAATAGGGCCTCTTGTGCTTGACCAGAGGAAGGATGCTGGGGGATTTCAGGGATGATTTAACAGCTGGAAGGAACAACAAAGCAGTGGGGGAGAGAGATGAGCAGAAGAGCAAGCGCATGTAAAGTTTTATGATGGAGCTCTTTGTCTGAGTTTTCCCATCATCTCTGGATTGATGTTCTAGCCTGTTCAGAAGATACATAGAGCGATCCCACTAAAGCGGTTTGTTCATATTTACGGAAATCAATTTGCTGCTAGGCTGAACCATTTTCAGAGTGGAAATGGCATCAATTAGCAACACAATTTGTCCCCAAGGTTGCTGTATGTACTGTAGCTCTTCCAGACTGATAGAGTCAAATGAGAAAAACAAATATTGATTACTGAAGTCTGACCGTGCATACTTACTGGCCATTAGAAAAGACCACAGAAACCCAGATGGTCTTTAAAACCTTTCTGCCTCGAGAGGGGAACAGACCGGCACATCGGCATATAGTTCTCAGGAGATACTTCTGAGGTGGTTAGGAATCTAAGGGAGAGAACACTCAAGGTGTAAAGTCCCTCTAATGAACGTCTGAATGTCTGGGGTGGGGTCAGTGAATATAAACTTACTGTGACTCCCTCTGTTAGGGAATAATAGTTGTTCAAATTGTGGCTGTCCAATGAAAACCAACTTTACAGGAGATGACAAAAACTGTCTTTACTTTTAATGTAAGTCAATGGAATCAGCTGTTTTGGAGCTTTTCTATTGCTCCATTCATTATGACAATGTATAATAAAAATAATAAGAATTTATATATTATATATATATATAGTCCCCTATGTTCAAATTACAGTTTATTTTTCTTTGTACTGTAATCACATTACTGTACATCTGCACTCCCGGACACTATTGACACTTTACTGGACATTTTATGTCAGCACTCATAGACACTATTGACACTTTGCTGTACATCCTGTACATTTGCACTCTTGGACAGTATTTAACACTATTTACTTAAATACAATCTTTGCACATTTATTTATTTTTTAATAAATATCCCAGTACTGTCATATATCTACTGATACCCGTTTTTCTCTTGCACATTACCTAATTTATTACTGCACTACCTTTTTACCTACAGTCAGGGTGTATAGTTTGTATTCATATGTTCTTGTATATATTATTTTCGACTACTGGAGTTATTTACTCTTCTTTATTTTTACTGTGTTATATACCTTATTGTTTTTTGTACTGTGTTTTGTACTTTGTTTTGTACTGTGTAACTGCTACTCGCTGCTAAATTTCCTTCGGGATCAATAAAGTATCTATCTATCTATCCATATATATATATATATATATATATATATATATATATATATATATATATATATATATATATATATATATATATATATTCACAAACAATATTGTCCATTTCACAATTAATGTAAGTGTATCAGATGATTTTTAAAGAATAAAAATGTTTGTATTAAAGTCTATTTTTGTATAGAGGCTTATTTTTCATATAGTCTATTATCAGTAATTCTCAGTCCTCTGTCTAAATCTCCTGGTACGGCCGCCAATCCAAGTTAAGGATGTTATTGGACTAATTGGTTGTTAGGACACTCTTGATCAATTGTGAAGCACAGCTGAAAAACATTCTACTAATAAGTGAGTATAAAAGGAAGAACAACATTCTAGCTTAGTTTAGTATCTGAAGATCAGCAGTTGACGGCTTGCTGACCGACTCAAAATGACCAGAAAGAAACAACTTTCTTTAGAGACCCGTCAGTCCATTGTTGTGTTAAGGAAGAAGATACTCCATTAAAACAAGAACATTTCACTGTGATCCCAAACTTTTAAAGGGCAGTGTATATATATAATACAAATTGTGCCCACTGGTCAGTCTCAGGGTGGCATTAAAGCAAATTGGTTCAAAAAATGGGTCTTCTATAGTCTAGTAACTATAACTATGACTGGGATACCTCTGACTATGACTGGTATACCTCCAGCTGAATACTGGAAATCTGGAAACTTGCCCAATTTCCCAAGAGTGTAAACTAGAAATGAGCATTTCCAAAAAACATAGTGCCACAATATCAAGTGAGTTAGCAACCAGCCAATGGGACGCAGCTATGGCACCCCCGGAGCTATTTCACACACTTGGAAAAGTCCCAGAGTTTAATGAAAACTGAAGAAGCTTTAGAGAAAACTTGACTCCTAACAACCATCTAGAAAACGTAGTAGACCACCAACACTGTCCAACACTTTACCCTTTAACAGCACTTTCATCTTTGAGAGAGAGGAGAGCATCAAGCTTCATCCATCCTTCCACTGTGAGAAGATACCTCAGTGCTATGGTGTCTGAAAAGATGTGTTGCTGTTCAAGAAGCTCCTCACTGTAGAAAAGGAGATACGGACCCACCAAACAAAGACGCTGCTGCTGTTCTCAGAACAATGGACTGACCACCCCAGAGGCTCAATGCAAAACCAACTAGTGAGACTGACCTTTTGCAGATTCCTTTAAAAGACTGAAAGCGAGTCCTCTGAAAAGAGCAGATGTAATGACAAAAGAGTGACCAGCGACACACAGGCGGCTACCACGCACGAGGAATGCGTGGACGGCGGACGAAAGGTCACAGCTCTGTGTGCTCTACAACTGGATCAAAGTGAACTTGCGGCCGGCGCATTTGATCCCAGGCCTGGGGATTGTGGGGGAGGCTTCCTGCGCTGAGGCCGACTGCTGTGCCACATGATAGCTGGTGAGAGGGAACGTTTTGCTGAGAGGGCAATTTGTATTCTGATGAAAGAGGATGTGTATTTTTAGTCTGCTTCTCATCGTGACAGGAAATGGGCCAGCGGAGTCCGTAATGTATCAAGTAACATAGTTACTAAAATATTTTCCTTTCCCTCGTGTTTTCTGCCGTTTCCCAAGCCCTGGCGTCGAGAAACAGCCGGGATAGTTCACACTTCCCCGGGAACGCTGTACCCCGCACGAACACAGAGTGTGTGTTTTCTCCTGCGGCGTATTTCCTGAACGTTTCAGTTCAGCAACCCCCGTAATATCCTTCTTATTCTCGGCAGAATAATCAGAGCTCTCAGTCCAAACATGCAGAACCGCTTGGTCATGCCTCATAAAACTGAGGCACAGTGATAGATACGATCCTCTGTCAGAGAGCACCGAGGCGATCGCATCCTTTCGCAACTTTATTAGAGAGCTGCCGTACCCGTGGCTAATGTGGTCGGTGTATTTTGTTTGCTGTCTTTTCCTGTAAAAGCAGGATGGGCGCTTACTGCCCAGATGGGACCAGTTGTGGTTAAGAGTCACTCTCAGCTGCCTCTTTCTCTCTCAGCCACCTTGAAAATATCAAGGCATTTTATGATTAATGAGAAGAAGTTGAGTATATTATGTTCCAACCTATCCATCCATCCATGCATCCACTTTATGAAGCCAATCCCAGGATCGTGGGGCGAAGGCGGGGTACACCGTGGACAGGTCCATCGCATGGCCAACACACTCATGCACACACTTACACCTGTGGGCAGTTTAGAGTGAGGATCCTAACATGCATGTGTTTGGACTGCCAACCGGAGTACCAGGAGGAACCCACTCAAACACGGAGAGAACATACACACTCCACACAGAACCACCCAGACCGTGAATCCAACCCAGATCATCTTTCTGTGAGGAGACAGTGCTGACCACTACACCACCATACTGACCACTACACCACCTTACTAACCACTACACCACCATACTGACCACTACACCACCATACTGACCACTACACCACCATACTAAACACTACACCACCGTACTGACCACTACACCACCATACTGACCACTACACCACCATACTAACCACTACACCACCATACTAACCACTACACCACCGTACTGACCACTACACCACTATACTAACCACTACACCACCGTACTAACCACTACACAACCGTACTAACCACTACACCACCGTACTAACCACTACACCACCAAACTAACCACTAAACCACCATACTAACCACTACACCACCTTACTAACCACTACACCACCGTACTAACTACTACACCACCATACTAACCACTACACCACCGTACTGACCACTACACCACCATACTAACCACTACACCACCATACTAACCACTACACCACCTTACTAACCACTACACCACTATACTAACCACTACACCACCGTACTAACCACTACACCACTATACTAACCACTACACCACCATACTAACCACTATACCACCATACTAACCACTATACCACCGTACTAACCACTACACCACCATACTAACCACTATACCACCATACTAACCACTATACCACCGTACTGACCACTACACCACCATACTAACCACTACACCACCATACTAACCACTACACCACCGTACTGACCACTACACCACTATACTAACCACTACACCACCATACTAACCACTATACCACCATACTAACCACTACACCACCATACTAACCACTACACCACCATACTAACCACTACACCACCATACTAACCACTACACCACTGTGCCGCCTATGTTACAGTCTAATATGTTGTTTATTTTTGAGTATCTGATGAGGTATCTCGAGGTGACGGGTCACTATCCAGACAAATGTAGGAAGGACAAACTTAACAAACTTGGATACACAAGCTGTTCAACTCTGCGTGCTCGGAACTTGGAATACTAATCATCTCAGGATGCATGCACTCATTTCTATTAATGCTATTATACGAATCCCGGCCAGGCTTCCCTCATAATTGGCAGAGAGACAAATGGCTTGAGACTGACTGCAGCCAAGCAAGTACTGTTCAAAACAAATCTGCCGACCACTCTGTTTCCGGGTCTGGGTCATAGGGGATGTGCTCAGTCAGACATGCTATCTCAGGTGTGAGAGGGAGGGAAGTGGCCGTTGCGGTGCCATGCTGTCATGGGCCGAGCGGAGGCTGGTGTGTCAGCCCGATGGCAGGACAGTCGTACGAGTCAGCGCTTTAGAGGCTTGGCAGCAGCTCGAGACTCAGCGAGAGTCCGTTGGCTTGTCTCCATGGCGGCTCAGGAAAGTGAGAGATCTCTTCTCCTTGACCTCAATTTTGTTGAAGGTACCGAGAGAGCGAGTTCTCGTGTGGGGGCGTGTCCTAGCGTAAAATTAAAAAGGGAAAGGAATAAGCTGAGCTAGATACTGGGATCAGATCAGGTGACTGTGGATCGGATGGGACACATTTGCTCTGGAATTGTGATCTTAGGGCGTTTTCACACCAGCACTAGTTAGTCTGGTTAAAATCATTTGGTGTGGTTCGTTTTGGCAGGTGTGAAAACAGTAATCACACTCGGGTGTGGACCAAAACAACCGCACCGAGACCCTCGAGAGGAGGTGGTCTCGGTTCGGTTCCAAACTAATTCCTGAGTGGTTAGTTTGTGGTGAGAACATGATCCGACCTCGATCCAACCCAAGTACTAGGTGTCCTCCACAAGTTTGATCTAAACATCTCCTGCAGCCAGGTGTGCTTTGCATTATGGGATGTGGCAGATGACGTAAACAGAAAACTGGAGAACTGTAGCAGCTAACAGGGCGAGGACAATGAAGCGAGGTCTCTCTTGGACTAGCAGTGAGGGACGTTGTCTACTTGATGTTTGGAGTGAGCTGGGTGGTCTGCAGGTGGACTGTAGTGCAGGTATATTATCAGATTATTATTACAGCTATGAACAGATGCTGTCTCTGCCGCTGCTCCGTGATACGCTCTACAAGAAATGTGCAGTAGTTTGGGAAAACCGGATCTTCTCCCTGTGTTTACTTTCTTGCTCGCACGCTAGATAGCTCTGACCAATCAGAGGAGAGAACGTGCTCACGTGGTTTGTTGGGGCGCATTTTAGTGCGTTTGGGTTTTTTCCTGTGAAAACAAACTTAACCGAGGAGGAAACACTCCAAGTAAACAAACTCATTACCTGATCCGGACCAGTGAAACCAACTACAGGTGTGAAAACGCCCTTATAATGGCGAGAACCGATTGGAATACAAGGCACAGGCCCTATATTCCCAGAAATCCCAGTGAGGTCGCAGCAGGTTGGTGGAGGGCAACGTCTGGGTTGAGCCACGTCATCTCAGGCTGAGTCACAGAGCCTTGAAAAATCAATGGTGCTGCTTTTTATTGATGATTTATGCTGATTGAAATAGCGAGTGGTGGGCGAACCCTCCCGTCCCCTGAGAGCTTACCTGGTCAGACCAAATTAGTGAAGGCTAAAAGAGCTCATTGACAAGACGTCACATTGCTGTCACGGACGTGTTGCATCATCTCCTTTTCCCTCCTCCAAAGAGTCAATGAAGTGATGATCCTGCATGATTAACTTTGTGCCAGTCAGGCTGGATGAGGGTACATTCGCAACCCCCTGCAACACGCTTATACACTTAGTAATTAAAGTGTAATTACCAAAGGAGAAAGGTTTCACCTTCTCTCGTTGACTGGCCA
The DNA here is from genome assembly GCA_021613375.1 of Megaleporinus macrocephalus. Taxonomy (NCBI): domain Eukaryota; kingdom Metazoa; phylum Chordata; class Actinopteri; order Characiformes; family Anostomidae; genus Megaleporinus; species Megaleporinus macrocephalus. Next base: position 6,870,084 of record CM038703.1, read on the forward strand.
ATGGCTTTGCTTGCTGACTGCTCACAACCTTGGTCAGCTACTTCACTAATAAGATCAGCAGCGCTGGAGAATGCTATTTGTGTTCTCCAAGCTGGTACACTTAGAGCTGCCTCCCAAATCCTAGTCAGTGGGATTTACACCCGTAGCACGAATGTATGTGACACTATGTATTATATTCCGTGAAGTACAAGTTCAGAGAGAACTCTTCTGGGGTGTCCTTGTAAACAGCAGGCTTATTATTATTTAGTTATTCATCATATAAATAAGAATTAAGATATAATAGGGTGAAATAGTCCCCAAAGAAAATATAGTATTATAGATTTATCGCTATTCGACCATCATCAGGATTACATATACAAAGACACGTATAAGCTCACTGGTGATTTTGGATGGAGAAATTAAAAGGCTGTATTTGCATTGCAGTTATTGTGGCATGAGCATGTTCTTATTGATTTGCAATAAGAACAACATATATATAATTAGAACCAATGTAAATCATCATAAACACAATACAAAGTAACATGAATATGTTATTGTGAGAGAAGTAGATCCGATCTTGAGCTCCAGTTTGAAGAACAAAGTGTGGTTCCAGGTTTCTCCTGGACGCCCCAGACATTGTATGAATGTATTCAGTTCCTTCAGCAGCTTCTTGATTTAGCTTAATGAAGTACTGAGCAGTCAAAGCAGGTATTAGATGAGAACTGATAATAATACTGGGTTGTTTCCACAAGGAGAAGCTTGGAAAGGGTTAAATAAACACAATGATGTACGTAAAAATAATACTTATTGTATTTATACTATTTAAATATATAAATAATAAAGTGTTTTGGTGAGCAAATGAAAGCTTCATGCTTTTTAAATATAATAATGTCCGCAAGTGTTCTAAAACTTTTGCACAGGCCTGCATTATAATTGCTAAGAGTGTTGTGTGATAAGTATCATGATACAGGCATTACGGTTTGATATATTGTGATACTGTAAGCAAGGCAGTATATCGCAATCTAATTTTAGGAAAACTGTCATAGTGTAGAGAAAAGATAACTCATATACATAGGTTTGCTAATGCTAACATTACCAGTGCGTCCTTACACTACTTGTGTATGTGGAGTGGAAGAGGGTAGTGGCTGAGGAACACTGCTGTCTAGTGGCTGTAGGTTTAAACACAACAATTATAACAATATTCATATATATTCAATATTTTACACCCCTGATGATCTAGAAGTCCGAGTGTTTATTAAACATCCAGTGAAGCTTAAATAAACTATAATATATAAATATAATAAAATGCGACTTAGAAGTAGTAGACCTATCTGAGAACTGTGTGGTCGTGGCTAATGAGCAGCTTGATTGACAGCTCATTGTCCAACAAACCTGTCCTGTTCTGCCCCTCGTACATGACCAGTATAAAGGAATGAATGGATGAAGGAACAATGTTGGTGTAGGGATAAAGAAAAGAATCTTGTGATTGGTCAGGGGAATGATGATGGAAGCGTTACCAAATATTAGTACTACTAAATAGTAGTATTAGTTTACATGGAGAGAAATATGGTGTAATGTGTGGGTCAGTTATTGGTCAGTGGAATATTATTATATACAGGGCTTGCTTAGTAGATGTTTACTATTTACCTGCAACAACAACATTCACATGGTTAGAAGACAAACACAGATTAAGGCTGTTAAACACTATTAAACACAGTGTTTAATAATATAGAATAATATATTTAAATGATATACTATTTGCCCATTAGCACACATTACATCACCAACTTGGCTGATGTTTATATACTGGGTTGCTTGTTGTTTCATTAAGTATTTGACTGTATTTACTGTAAATTAATATATATATATATATATATATATATATATATATATATATATATATATATATATATATATATATATAGTCTTTAAAAGCCACTGAAAAGCTCACATATGCTTCCTAAAGTAAAGCTTACAGGATTACAGTCACCTTTGTGTTGCATTCATAACACACTCTATGTCCAACTTCACTGTATTCAGCATTCAGTAGATGTACTGACCCAGCGTTCAGTAGATGTACTGACCCAGCGTTCAGTAGATGTACTGACCCAGGTCTTTGGCAAGAGTTCAATGTTTGCATATGAAACTCTGTTGTTGTCCTTCTGAGGAGCTATGCTCCTTTCCTACCCACTCATGACTCATGAAGATATGCAGTCTGTCTCAGCTGTGGGAAGCAGCGGGAAGCTCCACAAGGTCGTGAGGTGATGATGGATGTGTTTATGTCTTCCGCTGGTGGAGCAGCAGGGCAGTGGCAGCGCGGCTAGGAAGCGGCTGGCACTGTGGTTGGCAAATGGAGCTTGGAAACTGATACCCTGCGAGCTGCGAGGCAGGAGGGGGGTTGATAACAGCATTAGCATGAAGCTTTGCTCGTGGTCCGCCACTGTTGAACTAGTGACAAAGAGGTCACACTGAAGAAGGAAGTGCACTGAAGCATCACATCTCTTTTTTATTCACATTATTTATATACAAATAATATATATTACACAGCCCAGTCACATTATTATGACCACTTGCTACTTGGTGGTGATAAAGGAATGAAGGGATGAAGGAACAGTGTTGGTGGTGATGAAGGAATGAAGGGATGAAGGAACAGTGTTGGTGGTGATAAAGGAATGAAGGGATGAAGGAACAGTGTTGGTGGTGATGAAGGAATGAAGGGATGAAGGAACAGTGTTGGTGGTGATAGAGGAATGAAGGGATGAAGGAACAGTGTTGGTGGTGATAAAGGAATGAAGGGATGAAGGAACAGTGTTGGTGATGATAAAGGAATAAAGGGATGAAGGAACAGTGTTAGTGGTGATAAAGGAATGAAGGGATGAAGGAACAGTGTTGGTGATGATAAAGGAATGAAGGGATGAAGGAACAGTGTTGGTGGTGATAAAGGAATGAAGGGATGAAGGAACAGTGTTGGTGGTGATAGAGGAATGAAGGGATGAAGGAACAGTGTTGGTGTTGATAAAGGAATGAAGGGATGAAGGAACAGTGTTGGTGGTGATAAAGGAATGAAGGAACAGTGTTGGTGGTGATAAAGGAATGAAGGGATGAAGGAACAGTGTTGGTGGTGATAAAGGAATGAAGAGATGAAGGAACAGTGTTGGTGATGATAAAGGAATGAAGGGATGAAGGAACAGTGTTGGTGGTGATAAAGGAATGAAGGAATGAAGGAACAGTGTTGGTGGTGATAAAGGGATGAAGGAACAGTGTTGGTGGTGATAGAGGAATGAAGGGTCTATGGTATTTTATTGTTATAGGTTAGAAACAGCTGTGTCTGGGTTAATAGTGCTCAGACTGTGTTGGATTCTGTGCTGGCTCTGCTGCTGAATGTGATGCTTATGTTCCTCTGAGGGCTCATCTACACGTCACTGGAGCTAATATAGTAATGGATCGGCTCTTAAGACGGCGTTGGGGTTTCCCTCGAGGGGTATGACCTATAAGTAGAGGAGGCCTTGTTAATAGCGGTATGAGAACAGGTGGCTACTTTACTTATAGGTACTTGTAGGAAATGAATCTGGAGCCTAAGCAGAAAAGTACTGAAGCATCCCGCTTGTGACTAATTAAGCCGTGAATGCCTGGGAGGCCTTGCGGAGCAGTATCTGTGCCTGCTGTCCTGTTGAAGTGTGTATGTATTGATGACCTGCCTGCTGCCAATAAAACAGCTTTTATTTGAATCCCCTCTCTCTCTCTCTCTCTCTCTTTGTATATATATATATAGCATGAATGAGAGAAGTAGATCAGATCTTGAGCTCCAGTTTGAAGAACAAAGTTAGGTTCCAGATTTCTCCTGGACGCCCCAGACATTGTATGAATGTATTCAGTTCCTTCAGCAGCAATCTTGATTTAGCTTAATGAAGTACTGGGCAGTCAAAGCAGGTATTAGATGAGAACTGTAGATAATACTGGGTTTGTTTGTATCTGCAAAATAAATCACAACTTTACAGGAGAGAACAAAAAAAAGTCTTTACTTTCAATGTAAATTAATGGAACCAGAAATTGTAACGTATTTTGGAGCATTTCTATTGGTCCATTCATCATGAAAGTTTTTCAGGATTTAAAGAGCTACTCTTGTGTTCAAATAATACTGAAACATATAAATCCCAGGATATAAAAGCACTACTTACTGTAATAATAGTATTTGAATATGAAATACAAAGTGTATGTATATATATATATATATATATATATATATATATATATATATATATATATATATAATATTTGTAACTAAATTAGAAGTTGGTCTATGTGGGAGTAAACCGCTTGATAAGCTCCAGAAGAGCCACATCTGAAAAGTATCTCTACTAGGAACAGCAGAGCGTGGATCCAGGTGGAACATTAAGCAGCAGAATGAACGTCTTCTACAGCCGAGAAGAGCTGCTTATCTAGAACTATAAACTCAATCACTCTGGCTGTGGTTCTTTAGCTCTCTGGCTGTTTCTGCTGCTGTTCTGTTTGTACCGGTCAGATCTGGTCTGTAGGTGTTCTGGGTTATTAGTTTTGTGTTAGCTGTGTGTTCTAGCTCTGCTGTTTGCTGATACTCACTGTGTTCAGCTGTGTGGTGTCTCTGAAGTGTGGATCAGATTAGTATGTTAAATGTCTTTGTCTTGGTTCACCAACGAGACACTCTGATTTTACTAATTTTTCAGATATTAAACTGTTCTCGTGAGGACGCTGCTTTAGTCAGTCTGACGAAAATGAAACGGTATGTATTTCCACCTAGTGGTTCAGATAGGAATTGCAGGGAGCTGGCCGAAGGGGGTTTTACAGAGGGCTTCTTTTCCTGGATGAAACGCTAGCTGGAAATACAGAAATTAAGCTCATTTGTTTAACGACATTGATCAGCTCTCGGGATCGACTACATTGGAGAAATATCGGTCGATCGCCGATCACATATCTTGATTAAAAATCGGCCGATACCGATACATAGCCAATCGATCCTTCCATCTCTAATATATACATTTACTCCCATTTTTGCACAATATCTGCTAGAAAACTGTATTAACCAAATACGGTATTTAGTTACTGCTATTGTAGCTGCTAGCTTAGTGATCGGTGTGGTCAGATATCGCCACAGTCCAAAAAAAAAATTCCATTAACCATGATTTTTTTATTCAATGTAAATGGCAGTTTATATATATATATATATATATATATATATATATATATATATATATATATATATATATATATATATATATATATATATATATATAGGTTTTATATAGGTTACTCATACGTATTGGTTGCTAGATGAAAAAAAAACCTAACATCACTCTCAACGTCGTGCTGTGATATAATAGATTAAAGGCTCTGTGAGCGAGGGAGTGAGAGAGGGAGTGTTAGCATGTGTATGGTGAAAAATAGTCTTATCTAGATTTAATCTCAGTTTGTACGACTGGAAGATAATCCGGCTGCCATACCTCTCAGTGCATGTAGGGATATTATGAAAGAAGCCTTGAGGTTACTGAGGCTGCGCGCTGCACATTTTACCTTTCAGAGAAAAGCAGTAAAGGCCGTTACATCAGCATAATCTGCATGACCACAAGCACAAACGCCCTCGTATCAGCACCTGACCTCGACTGCAGACCCGGCGTGTAAGGAATAACACTCAGAAAAACATGTGGATGTTGATTCATGAGTTCTTATGAAGTTTTCTTGGCTGCTGTTTTAGCGACTGGTTTAGAGACCACTGAGGCTGCGCAGGGTCAGGACCACCGAGAGCTCTCTCTGTGAGATGTATTACACAGCATCTAAGCTTTGTACCGTTCAGGCTTAACCTTTACTTCTGTCTGCGATGTACAAACACTGTTTCTGGACTAGTTGGGACATGTGGTGAAGTGTAATAAAAAGAGAAGATTTATAAAGTTTTAACTGAGCTACTGGATTGGATTTTGTCATCAAACAGCGACCCACACGTACCAGAAAGTCCAAATAGTTACTCATCTTGTTGAATTATTATTTGTATAATATGTCAATTTAATGTTTTATGTTGCCAAGTTCTCAATGAGTAATAATTTTTTGGCTCACTAAAATATAATAGACAGAACAGAATAGAACAGAACAGAATAGAATAGAGTAGAACATAATAGAATAGAACAGAAAAGAAAAGAACAGAACCGAATAGAGTAGAATAGAATAGAACAGAATGGAATAGAATAGAATAGAGTAGAACAGAACGGAATAGAATAGAATAGAATAGAATAGAAAAGAACAGAACAGAACAGAGTAGAACAGAACAGAATATAACAGAGCAGAATAGAATAAAACAGAACAGAATAGAACAGAATAGAATTAAACAGAATAGAACAGAACGGAATAGAGTAAAACAGAACGGAATAGAATAGAATAGAATAGAACAGATAGAAAAGAACAGAATAGTGTAGAACAGAATGGAATAGAAAAGAATAGAGTAAAACAGAACAGAATAGAATAGAATAGAACAGAACAGAATTGAAAAGAACAGAATATAATAGAATAGAACAGAATAGAATATAACAGAATATAACAGAATAGAATAGAATAGAACATAATAGAAAAGAACAGAACCGAATAGAGTAGAACAGAACCGAATAGAGTAGAACAGAACAGAATATAACAGAACAGAATAGAATAGAATAGAATAGAACAGAATAGAACAGAACAGAACAGAATAGAGTAGAATAGAATAGAATAGAACAGAACAGAATAGAATAGAACAGAACGGAATAAAATAGAATAGAGTAGAACAGAATGTAATAGAATAGAATAGAAAAGAAAAGAAAAGAAAAGAACAGAATAGATTAGATTAGAATTGAATAGAAGAGGATAGAAAAGAATAGAACAGAGTAGAACAGAACAGAACAGAATATAACAGAACAGAATAGAATAAGACAGAACAGAACAGATAGGAATAGAATAGAATAAAATAGAATAGAATAGAACAGAACAGAACAGAATAGAATAGAACAGAATAGAATTGACTAGAATAGAATAGAATAAAATAGAACAGAAGAGAACAGAATGGAAAGAATAAAATAGAACAGAACAGAGAGCTACTCCTTTTACTGCAAGACAAGTCAGAGATAAAAAGTTCTAATTTACATAGCTAACAAATAAATATACAAATATACATATACATAACAATAAGGGTATGGCAGAGGTGAATGGCGAATATAAGGATATAGAAATAGATATAGCACAGTGCACAAGAGTCCAAACCAGTGGTACCAGCAACAGTAGTGTTATAAATATATTGCACAGTATTGTTTATATTATTGGTGAGGAAGATGTCTGAGTGGGATCAGTGCATACAAGAGTTTAGGATGGTTATGGTCCTGGGAAAGAAACTATAGTCTTTTATTTCTACATAAAAAATGAAAACTAGCTGGTACTATTACTTTTTCCATAAAAGCACATGCCTGTTTTTTTTTTTATCAGTCCAGCTTATGCAGCTACAAACTACTGAATGACCAGTAGCAGTTCAGGTTCTGAAGAGAAGCAGAAACATACAAGCTGCAAATAATGGAAAGTCTTTCTTCATGTCAGTTAAATGGTCACTTCTGAGAAATGCCACCATTCCTCTGCTTTCATGCACCTGTCATCATGTTCACCCATCTCATCCATCTGGCCCGGGTTACCAGATTGGGCAGGATCCCCCAGAGTAACATAGCAAAAGCTTATATCTTCATTCTTGTTGTTGGTTAGGTTTAGACATAATTTGAAAATGTCTGTTGCTCTGTGTCTTATTTGTACATTTCATGATGAATTTATATATATAATTTTTTTTTTTATATTTATATATATAAATGTTTTTATAGATTTTTATATTGTTATTAGTTTTTTGCTTTCTGCCAGATATTCACCATGTAACTCGTCCCACAGTTTTCGAAACATCAACTCCGTTCCAACTCCAGATTATCCGGTCTGATTGTGTGATTCGAGCTTGTATACAGCTTCTTGATCGGATGCACGAATTCTCTTCCCATAGAGAATGAGTAGGACTGAAAAGTGCACGCCAATCTACTGAACTTCTGCTCTACCGACAGACACCTCTTCACATACACTGACTCAGGACAGACCCCCGACCACAACTGCAGTGTTGGTTTGACCCGCACTCGTCTGTTTGTCGTTTTTTTCTATCCCACTTCCCCTTTTCCATAGAGTCCCATTCATTTTCTAGTGCACCCAAACATTGTTTTCATGAAACCTACAGCCACCAAACTGCCTGTACTCCCCAAACACTAATCCACATACATACCCACCCACGCTCCTCTATTTGACATTTAATCATCCCTCGTTCCTCCCATAGGGTCCCATTCGTTTTCAAGCCCTCACAAAAACATCATGGTTTTGTTGAACCTACAGCCACAAAACTGCATGTACTCACTCAGCACAGAACCCGAAGCACACTGACCGGCACTCCCCTACTTGTTGTTTGTTCCTCACACTACATAAGCTGCGCAACCATCCTGCCACTTTTCTAGTTTATATTTTTATTAGTTCTCTATTGCAATTTTCATGCAGTAGATAATGAATAGGAGCGAAAAGTACACGCCTATCTACTGAACTTCTGCTCCACCAATACACACCTCTTCACACACACTGTCTCAGGGCAGACCCCCGACCACGACTGTAGTGTTGGTTTGACCGGCACTCATCTGTTTGTCATTTTTTTCCATCCCTCCTTTCTCCCCCATAGAGTCCCATTCATTCTTGAGCGCACCCAAACATCATGGTTTCATTAAACCTACAGTTTCCAAACTGAATGTACTCATTCAGGTTAGATCCCCAAACACACTGACCCGTACTCCTCTACTTATTGTTTATTCATCCCTCGTTCTTCGCACTGCTTAAGCTGCACAGCTATCCTGTGTTTTTCTTTAGGAGGTACACTTTTCTAGTTACCGATGGACTACATGTGTACAACTTTTTGTATTATTATAGAATATTTGAATATTCAGGATAATATTGGACAGAAATAGAATAATAGAAACATTCACAGTCCAGTTGTAGCCCTAATTTTGACCTAATATGTCACAATCTGGCAGAAACAGACAGTGTGCGAGTTTATATTGTTTATATAAGGGGTGTGTCTCAAAACCTAGTGAACTCCTACATTGTACGTCATAGTATGCTCTCCAGACATGTCTCAATTCTTACATACCTTAAACATGCTGTCTACTGAGGAAACTTATTTACACCTGATTTTAGGGAAGCATCGAACGCTTCCTCAGCCGCTAAGACAATCCCATGATGCAACGCAGGCTAATCTAGGAGCAGTGAAGTGGTTTTAAAATGTGAGTTATTTTGATTCTCTCTGGAGTTTTAATGTGTTTCTGGTCATATAATCACACAAAACAGTATTTTATTATCAACTCTGTAACGAGTCCTTCACCATTTCACAGTTTTTATACTCGAGCCATTAGCATTTATGCTAGCGGATTTTTAAGCCTCTGGCTATTGTTTTGAATGCCGGCTGGTAACTTAGCAACCAGCTAAACCACCGGCGGCGTGCTGCAGTGGGCGGGAACAAGCCAGCCTTACAAAAAAGAAGTTTATTCAAGTGTACCATTAGTTTACTTCTTTTAAGCTAAAAGGAAGTGAGTATGCTTTCAGTTTACTTTAATGTACTTTTCAGTGATATACTAAACACAGTTATACTTAAGTATGCTTGGGTTTTACTGACAAGTATAGAACAATCTAAGGATATTTGGCCTTTACTTGTACTTAATCCTTTGATTGAGATAGTAGAAGTAAGTATTCTTGCTCTGCACAAAAACACACCCAGTACAATATTTATTTAAAATTTGATTTATAAAGATTTATAAAGATACAAATATGTTTCTTAATCTGAGTGTGTCTTGTTTATTTTACGTGTGTCCACTGGTGAGTAAGTAAACGTTGTTAAGTTCTATTTTAAGTAGAAAAGTAAACCTAGTCATATACTTTAAAGTACAACAATAATATAAGTAGTAAATTATAAGTGTTATGTTAAGTTCACTTAAAGAAAACTTACAAGCTAGTAAACTAACAGTAAACCCTTAAGTTTACTGTTGGTGTAGTTGCAGTACAAAAGATGTAAACTAGTTGTGTACTTGGTTTACCACTCTTACACTTAAAGTGTGCTTAAAAGTATACTTTTAAAAACTAGAAAGTGGGCCAGTTTAGTCCCAAGAAGTATTAAAATAGTATATATACAAGTGTACTACTAATACAATGACATTAGTATAGTAACTACATAAAGTATACTTAATAAAATGAACTTTAAGTATACTTATTTTCTGTAAGGGTCTCTCTAACTAGAGCGTCTCAGTAATCTGTTTTATGAGGAGAGATGAGGAGAGAACGCTGCTACTTAAACAGCTGCCTACCTAGACAGCCTACTTACACACTCACTAGGGTTTGAGACAGAACCATTGTTTCTGTCATACATATGTTCATTTGCATGTAAGCAGATAGCTTGCTAAACTGGCACGAAGCAGCATTAATAATGATAATACCTTTAATACAATAAATTAAGTGTGAAACAGCCAGATGTCAGAGAACATATGAATATAAAACATGGAAATATAAACATAGAGATGAATGGGTTAATAATAGCTCTACCATATTTGCTTTCATGCTGGACGGTTCTTGTAAACCCTTTGGAAGCTGGCATGGTTACTGTAGTACATACTGAGTAGATGGTTTTTCCCTTACTCGCCCTCGTTTTCTTCCCTCCACACCTTCAGCCTCTGCTTAGCATGCTATTACTCTTTACTGTCTCGGCGGTGTAAAGGTCAGCACTGTTATGAATCCGTGATGTAGTTTGGGCGGTTTTGCTGGTGATACTGCTGTTACCATGCGTCTCTCTCTCTCTCTTTCTCTCTCTCTCTCTCTCTCTCTCTCTCTAACGCTTCGGTAGAGACAAGCTCTTTCCGTGTCCTTTGGGGGGTGGGAAGACAACGGATGCAAATCCAATGCATGCGCTGTACTCAGTATTTAAGCTTCTGCCTAAGGGAGCATTAGACAATTGAATAACGAGATGATATTATTTTGCTACTTATCCTCCTTCCATAGCATTTAACTCGCCTGCTCTCCGCTGTGTGATGGAATCCTGAGTGGCATTAGGTCTGGTTCATGACTGAGGACCTTCAGGCCCCCATCTGTGGCTGCCTGTAGAGTGTGCAAGGCCTTATTGATGCGCCTGTCCATCGGGGCATTCACTCTCCTACTCGGGAATAATGAGCTGTTTTTTTTTTACTTAGCCAACAAGAAAAAAGTGTTTGTCCGAAATAGGCATGTAGCCTCCGGGATGAGGATTGAAAACCAGCATTCAAATACGGTTCCTGACCGGGCAGTGCTGAAATATTAATAAGCTCCTGGACGAACGGTGCTGCTTTCGCTATTAATGTAATATTAATTCATTTTATGTAGCAGCCACTTTCAAATGGTTAGTGCGAGACCGAATCCGGGGCTGGCGGGAGAGGTAGCGCGGGGTTCCAATGCCAGGTGTCATTCTGTGATTAATGATGATGCAACTAAATGCAATTTAGCACGTATAACTATTTGCCACAGAGAAATTTGACTGCTGCATTGAAACCCATTTGTGCAGTAAAAACAATCACATACACACACACTAGGGTGGCAGCAGTGAGCACACTTGCCCAGAGTGGTGGGCAGCCCCATACACTGCACCTATACACTGCACACTGGACTGATGGGTCTCTAAAGAAAGTTGTTTCTTTCTGGTCATTGTGAGTCGGTCAGCAAGCCATCAACTGCTGATCTTCAGATACTAAACTAACCTAGAATGTTGTTCCCTTTTATACTCACTTATTAGTAGAATGTTTTTCAGCTGTGCATCACAATTGATCAAGAGTGTCCTAACAACCAATTAGTCCAATAACATCCTTAACTTGGATTGGCGGCCGTACCAGGAGATTTAGACAGAGGACTGAGAATTACTGATAATAGAACTATATGCAAAATAAGCCTCTATACAAAAATAGACTTTAATACAAACATTTTTATTCTTTAAAAATCATCTGATACACTTACATTAATTGTGAAAAGGACAATATTGTTCGTGAATTGCATGAAAATAGCATGAAATGAAATTCTAAAGTGAGCCTAAACTTTTGAGCGGTAGTGTATATATATATATATATATATATATATATATATATATATATATATATATATATATATATATATATATATATATATAAGCGCAGGGCTCCCTCAGTAAACTCACAGGTTTGGGAAAACAAGAAAGCACAGACACATTTAGTTAGAGCTAGAAAACATAGCCTAAGCAAATTCCACCACTCCACCCGAATTCAAGAGCTTTTAAAACCAAAGTCTACTTGAATTTAGAAATCCACACATAAGCGTTTCTTCTTTCTTTATTTCTAACTGAACTCCGTCTCCAGTGCAGCCTCCCAATGTTGTAACAAATTGTGCTACCTTCTCCAGATGTCCTACCATAATAACACATACCTATAGATCAGAAGTCACTAATAGGCGGACCGCGGTCCGGGTCCGGACCCAGACGTTGTCCAATGCGGACCCAAACCGATAAACTACTGAGAACGGTTTGATATTGGTAGTGTTTATTTTAAGCGGCAGGACTTTTCTAGTCTTTACGGTATACGGGCAGTAAACTCACAGACCAATCACAGTCAAAGAATGAAGCCAGTTGAAGAAAGAATAACATGCTTTAAAAAAGAAAAGTCAACGGCGAAAACCAAATTTCAACCAGGAGCGGACCAAGACCAACAGGTCCAGATTTGAAACTACGTTAATGAGAAGATTCTGCTTTGTTTACTGTTTCTATAAATAAACACTTTAAAATGCAGTTTTTTCTGAAGCGTTCTGTTTCTTTAATGTAGCTCTTGTTTTTATTGAAGTGAGGAAAAAACTTAATTAGAAGTTTATAAATAATTAATTCAGTTCAGCATTTAAACAGTAAATATACTGAAATATACTGAACGGTATGTGTGGTGTGTTGGTGTTTCAGTAGCTGATGGTATAAGATGCTGATACTAGACTACTTCAGTAAACAGGATACACCACTGAATCAGAACACACGTTAGAAATGATGACGGTCTGGACCTGACCTGAGAAGATCTCCTCTAACTGGACCTTACTGACCTCTAATTAAACACCCCGGCTATAGATCGCTCCCTACATAAAAACTCCACGTAAGCTTTAATCAGCTTAATCAGAAATACTGCAGCTTTAAAAATAGCTGAAACTTAAGCTTTCAATGTGTTTAAGCTTTGCTGTTTTATCCAAGTTCTCAGTTTCAGTCTGGGACCTCAGGGTTTATAGTAATAACTGCTGCACTGTTTAAGGTGGCACGGGGAAATTGTTAAAAGAAGCTGGCTGATAGGAAGCCTTGTGTTTAACTACAATTAGGAAAGTTTGATGGTCTAAATGTCCTTATCAGAAACTGTTAGCAGCATTGAAATAATAATTAGGATGATAGTCTAAATCAGCTTCTCCCGGGGAAAGCAGTGATTATTAAGCTGAGTCTTTCTTTAAGCTCTATATCTTGATAATATCATAAACCACATGTGACAGGATGTCCATAATGCTAATGATGGTAAGAGTGAATGGAATCTGATCAGGGTATTAAATATGATTCTATTTGCATAGTCATGGTGTGCAAATCTGATATTTCTCATGCATAATATTAACATGAGATAATATTAATGATATGATTTTTTTTTTTCAACCAGTTTCTTGACATTTTTATATATTTCAAGCAACTGCCCAGATAGTAGATGGCTGATTTTGGCTTTCATCCATGAGATATTTGGCACATGGGCCTAAATTGGGCCAGAAGCTGGACAGTTGTTATTGAAGGGCCAATTCTGACATGACTGTTGTGGCCCAACAATGCGGTTGAACTACGAGGGCCTTGCTGCAGACCCGTGCTTGGTTGATATACGCCTCAGTGCTTTCGGTCCAGGTCTGGCATATCAGTGTATAAAGACTGAAAATGATTTTACTGCACACTGTCTTTCCAATCTTTCCAGAAATAATGGTTGCCAGCGCACAGATAATTACACTTGATAAGATTCTTTTTAAATATCATGAAATGGGATCAGGTTTTAAATGACCTGACAGAGCCCCCATAATATTAAATTTTCCAGATATCCTCACGTGATTATATAATTATTCTTATGTGTGGCTCAAAGACTGAACTGACAGGCACATTCGTACAGACTCACACATACAAATGACATCATCTTATATTTTATGGTAGAACACTTCACTTAATTGCAATGTATATATATAGTAGTGGTTAATACGGTGGTGTAGTGGTTAGTATGGTGGTGTAGTGGTTAGTATGGTGGTGTAGTGGTTAGTATGGTGGTGTAGTGGTTAGTATAGTGGTGTAGTGGTTAGTATGGTGGTGTAGTGGTTAGTATGGTGGTGTAGTGGTTAGTATGGTGGTGTAGTGGTCAGTACGGTGGTGTAGTGGTTAGTATGGTGGTGTAGTGATTAGTACGGTGGTGTAGCGGTCAGTATGGTGGTGTAGTGGTTAGTATGGTGGTGTAGTGGTCAGTATGGTGGTGTAGTGGTTAGTATGGTGGTGTAGTGGTCAGTATGGTGATGTAGTGGTTAGTACGGTGGTGTAGTAGTTAGTACGGTGGTGTAGTGGTTAGTATGGTGGTGTAGTGGTTAGTGCGGTGGTGTAGCGGTCAGTATGGTGGTGTAGTGGTTAGTACGGTGGTGTAGTGGTTAGTATGGTGGTGTAGTGATTAGTACGGTGGTGTAGCGGTCAGTATGGTGGTGTAGTGGTTAGTACGGTGGTGTAGTGGTCAGTATGGTGGTGTAGTAGTTAGTACGGTGGTGTAGTGGTTAGTATGGTGGTGTAGTGGTTAGTATGGTGGTGTAGCGGTCAGTATGGTGGTGTAGTGGTCAGTATGGTGGTGTAGTGGTCAGTATGGTGGTGTAGTGGTTAGTATGGTGGTGTAGTGGTTAGTATGGTGGTGTAGTGGTTAGTACGGTGGTGTAGTGGTTAGTACGGTGGTGTAGTGGTCAGTATGGTGGTGTAGTAGTTAGTACGGTGGTGTAGTGGTTAGTATGGTGGTGTAGTGGTTAGTATGGTGGTGTAGCGGTCAGTATGGTGGTGTAGTGGTTAGTATGGTGGTGTAGTGGTTAGTACGGTGGTGTAGTGGTCAGTATGGTGGTGTAGTAGTTAGTACGGTGGTGTAGTGGTCAGTACGGTGGTGTAGTGGTTAGTACGGTGGTGTAGTGGTCAGTATGGTGGTGTAGTGGTTAGTACGGTGGTGTAGTGGTCAATATGGTGGTGTAGTGGTTAGTATGGTGGTGTAGTGGTTAGTATGGTGGTGTAGTGGTTAGTATGGTGGTGTAGCGGTCAGTATGGTGGTGTAGTGGTTAGTATGGTGGTGTAGTGGTCAGTATGGTGGTGTAGTGGTTAGTATGGTGGTGTAGTGGTCAGTACGGTGATGTAGTGGTTAGTATGGTGGTGTAATGGTTAGTACGGTGGTGTAGTGGTTAGTATGGTGGTGTAGTGGTTAGTACGGTGGTGTAGTGGTTAGTATGGTGGTGTAGTGGTTAGTATGGTGGTGTAGTGGTCAGTATGGTGGTGTAGTGGTTAGTAAGGTGGTGTAGTGATTAGTACGGTGGTGTAGCGGTCAGTATGGTGGTGTAGTGGTTAGTACGGTGGTGTAGTGGTCAGTATGGTGGTGTAGTGGTTAGTACGGTGGTGTAGTGGTTAGTATGGTGGTGTAGTGGTCAGTATGGTGATGTAGTGGTTAGTATGGTGGTGTAGTGGTTAGTATGGTGGTGTAGTGGTTAGTATGGTGGTGTAGTGGTCAGTACGGTGGTGTAGTGGTCAGTATGGTGGTGTAGTGGTTAGTAAGGTGGTGTAGTGGTTAGTATGGTGGTGTAGTGGTTAGTACGGTGGTGTAGTGGTTAGTACGGTGGTGTAGTGGTTAGTACGGTGGTGTAGTGGTCAGTACGGTGGTGTAGTGGTTAGTATGGTGGTGTAGTGGTTAGTATGGTGGTGTAGTGGTTAGTATGGTGGTGTAGTGGTCAGTATGGTGGTGTAGTGGTTAGTATGGTGGTGTAGTGGTCAGTATGGTGGTGTAGTGGTTAGTATGGTGGTGTAGTGGTCAGTATGGTGGTGTAGTGGTTAGTATGGTGGTGTAGTGGTTAGTATGGTGGTGTAGTGGTCAGTATGGTGGTGTAGTGGTTAGTACGGTGGTGTAGTGGTCAGTATGGTGATGTAGTGGTCAGTATGGTGGTGTAGTGGTCAGTATGGTGGTGTAGTGGTTAGTAAGGTGGTGTAGTGGTTAGTATGGTGGTGTAGTGGTTAGTATGATGGTGTAGTGGTTAGTACGGTGGTGTAGTGGTTAGTATGGTGGTGTAGTGGTTAGTTTGGTGGTGTAGTGGTCAGTATGGTGGTGTAGTGGTTAGTATGGTGGTGTAGTGGTTAGTATGGTGGTGTAGTGGTTAGTATGGTGGTGTAGTGGTTAGTACGGTGGTGTAGTGGTTAGTACGGTGGTGTAGTGGTCAGTATGGTGGTGTAGTGGTCAGTATAGTGGTGTAGTGGTTAGTTTGGTGGTGTAGTGGTTAGTATGGTGGTGTAGTGGTTAGTATGGTGGTGTAGTGGTCAGTATGGTGGTGTAGTGGTTAGTAAGGTGGTGTAGTGGTTAGTATGGTGGTGTAGTGGTTAGTATGATGGTGTAGTGGTTAGTACGGTGGTGTAGTGGTTAGTATGGTGGTGTAGTGGTTAGTTTGGTGGTGTAGTGGTCAGTATGGTGGTGTAGTGGTTAGTATGGTGGTGTAGTGGTTAGTATGGTGGTGTAGTGGTTAGTATGGTGGTGTAGTGGTTAGTACGGTGGTGTAGTGGTTAGTATGGTGGTGTAGTGGTTAGTATGGTGGTGTAGTGGTCAGTATGGTGGTGTAGTGGTTAGTATGGTGGTGTAGTGGTTAGTATGGTGGTGTAGTGGTTAGTATGGTGGTGTAGTGGTCAGTATGGTGATGTAGTGGTTAGTATGGTGGTGTAGTGGTTAGTATGGTGGTGTAGTGGTCAGTATGGTGGTGTAGTGGTTAGTATGGTGGTGTAGTGGTTAGTATGGTGGTGTAGTGATTAGTACGGTGGTGTAGCGGTCAGTATGGTGGTGTAGTGGTTAGTACGGTGGTGTAGTGGTCAGTATGGTGGTGTAGTAGTTAGTACGGTGGTGTAGTGGTTAGTATGGTGGTGTAGTGGTTAGTATGGTGGTGTAGCGGTCAGTATGGTGGTGTAGTGGTCAGTATGGTGGTGTAGTGGTCAGTATGGTGGTGTAGTGGTTAGTATGGTGGTGTAGTGGTTAGTACGGTGGTGTAGTGGTTAGTATGGTGGTGTAGTGGTTAGTACGGTGGTGTAGTGGTCAGTATGGTGATGTAGTGGTTAGTATGGTTGTGTAGTGGTTAGTATGGTGGTGTAGTGGTTAGTACGGTGGTGTAGTGGTTAGTATGGTGGTGTAGTGGTTAGTATGGTGGTGTAGTGGTCAGTATGGTGGTGTAGTGGTTAGTACGGTGGTGTAGAGGTTAGTACGGTGGTGTAGTGGTTAGTATGGTGGTGTAGTGGTTAGTATGGTGGTGTAGTGGTCAGTATGGTGGTGTAGTGGTTAGTACGGTGGTGTAGAGGTTAGTACGGTGGTGTAGTGGTTAGTATGGTGGTGTAGTGGTTAGTATGGTGGTGTAGTGGTTAGTACGGTGGTGTAGTGGTTAGTATGGTGGTGTAGTGGTCAGTATGGTGGTGTAGTGGTTAGTACGGTGGTGTAGAGGTTAGTACGGTGGTGTAGTGGTTAGTATGGTGGTGTAGTGGTTAGTATGGTGGTGTAGTGGTTAGTACGGTGGTGTAGTGGTTAGTATGGTGGTGTAGTGGTCAGTATGGTGGTGTAGTGGTTAGTACAGTGGTGTAGTGGTTAGTATGGTGGTGTAGTGGTTAGTACGGTGGTGTAGTGGTCAGTATGGTGGTGTAGTAGTTAGTACGGTGGTGTAGTGGTTAGTAAGGTGGTGTAGTGGTTAATATGGTGGTGTAGTGGTTAGTATGGTGGTGTAGTGGTTAGTATGGTGGTGTAGTGGTCAGTATGGTGGTGTAGTGGTTAGTATGGTGGTGTAGTGGTTAGTACGGTGGTGTAGTGGTTAGTATGGTGGTGTAGTGGTTAGTACGGTGGTGTAGTGGTCAGTATGGTGATGTAGTGGTTAGTATGGTTGTGTAGTGGTTAGTATGGTGGTGTAGTGGTTAGTACGGTGGTGTAGTGGTTAGTATGGTGGTGTAGTGGTTAGTATGGTGGTGTAGTGGTCAGTATGGTGGTGTAGTGGTTAGTACGGTGGTGTAGAGGTTAGTACGGTGGTGTAGTGGTTAGTATGGTGGTGTAGTGGTTAGTATGGTGGTGTAGTGGTTAGTACGGTGGTGTAGTGGTTAGTATGGTGGTGTAGTGGTCAGTATGGTGGTGTAGTGGTTAGTACAGTGGTGTAGTGGTTAGTACGGTGGTGTAGTGGTTAGTACGGTGGTGTAGTGGTTAGTATGGTGGTGTAGTGGTTAGTATGGTGGTGTAGTGGTTAGTAAGGTGGTGTAGTGGTTAATATGGTGGTGTAGTGGTTAGTATGGTGGTGTAGTGGTTAGTATGGTGGTGTAGTGGTCAGTATGGTGATGTAGTGGTTAGTATGGTGGTGTAGTGGTTAGTATGGTGGTGTAGTGGTTAGTATGGTGGTGTAGTGGTTAGTATGGTGGTGTAGTGGTCAGTATGGTGATGTAGTGGTTAGTATGGTGGTGTAGTGGTCAGTACGGTGGTGTAGTGGTTAGTATGGTGGTGTAGTGGTTAGTACGGTGGTGTAGTGGTTAGTACGGTGGTGTAGTGGTCAGTATGGTGATGTAGTGGTTAGTATGGTGGTGTAGTGGTCAGTATGGTGGTGTAGTGGTTAGTATGGTGGTGTAGTGGTCAGTATGGTGGTGTAGTGGTCAGTATGGTGGTGTAGTGGTTAGTATGGTGGTGTAGTGGTCAGTATGGTGATGTAGTGGTTAGTATGGTGGTGTAGTGGTCAGTATGGTGATGTAGTGGTTAGTATGGTGGTGTAGTGGTCAGTATGGTGGTGTAGTGGTCAGTATGGTGGTGTAGTGGTTAGTATGGTGGTGTAGTGGTCAGTATGGTGATGTAGTGGTTAGTATGGTGGTGTAATGGTCAGCACTGTCTCCTCACAGTAAGATGATCTGGGTTGGATTCCCGGTCCGGGTGGTTCTGTGTGGACTGTGTATGTTCTGTCCGTGCTTGAGTGGGTTTCCTCCTACAGTCCAAACACATGTATGTTAGGTTGATCCTCACTCTAAACTGCCCGTAGGTGTGAGTGTGTATTGGCCATGTGATGTATTGGTGACCTGTCCTTGATGTACCCGCCTTCGCCTGATGACGCTGGGATTGGCTCCAGCCCCCCCCATGACCCCGACTAGCGGGATAAAGTGGAAGATAATGGATGGATGGATAAAGAGCAGCTGTCGTGTTCAAATGATGTAAATACAGGTTTTTCTTTGGACAGCAATGATATGCAAGGTTATCATCCCTCTTAACACAACTCTACACACTCTCAGCACCGTGTACCGTCTAACTTGTGTACTGTTGTTTTGCATTTGTTGTGTGTCTTGATATTTATTGCAGTCTTTTGTGTGCACTGTGTGTGTATATAGTATTATTTGTGTTTGTGTTGCACCATATGGTCCTGAAGGATCATTTCATTATATACTTCTATACATTTTCATACATATTTTTATTTTTTTACATCATTTTAACACAACAGCTGCTCTTTACACTGTGTGAACCTTTCATGATGAATCTTTGAATAGAAATGCTCAAAAATGGCTCGGAAAACATTCTGGTTCCATTGACTTACATTAAAAGTGGAGAAGGTTTTTGGCCTCTCCTGTAAAGTTGCAATTTTGAAGATGCTTGTTTTTGTTTGAACAGCGCTGATTGTGTATATTGTGTATACCTGGTGGTACTTAATTCATATATCGAGTGGTCTTGAACTGTCATTATATACTATCTCTGCCTGCCCCGGGCTCAGATATCATTTGTGCACGTTAGCGTGACTGTTCTAGCTGCTGGGTGTTGCTGGGCTAGGCGCGGCGTATCAGCATGTACGAGGGTCTAACTGGTCACTGTTATGGGTCAAATGCTCAAAGTGGTGATTTGTTGGAACCGAGCGAGATTGAACAGTAAGCTGAAGTACCTTCTTCTTAAGCCGTAATTGCTTTGTTTCCAAACAGATGGAACAGAATCGATTCCTTCGTGCGACGATTCCTGATGGGGTAATAAAGTTGTTGGAGCTTTGAGCTCTTTCGTTTCTCAGAATGTGTTTTTTTCAGTTGATGTAAACAAATCGCTTTTAAAGCCTCTCATTGTGGCATTAAAGAGCATAAATTGATTTCTCCCTTTTGTTTCAGCGCTCATATGATAATCATCTACTATGAACTACTACGGTCTTCTTAATGAGGTCCGCAGGGAATCAGTGCTATGTTTGAGACTTCGTCAGATGTGTTGAAGCCTGGTGCTAGTGAGAAGCAGAAGAATATTGAAGAATATTAATAGGGATGCACTGGTAAGGGAATTCTGGGCCACATGTGCTTATCGTCGCTGTCAAAAGAAAGTATGTATCTCCAAAATGATAACTTTAAAGAGAGAACAAAAACTGTACCTGACAAAGCGTTTGACTGGTAGTGTATCTAAAACGTATGACTGGTAGTGTATCTAAAACGTTTGTCTGGTAGTGTATCTAAACGTTTGACTGGTAGTGAATCTAAAACGTATGACTGGTAGTGTATCTAAAACGTTTGTCTGGTAGTGTATCTAAAACGTTTGGCTGGTAGTGTACTAAAACGTTTGACTGGTAGTGTATCTAAAACGTTTGACAGGTAGTGTATCTAAAACGTTTGACTGGTAGTGTATCTAAAACGTTTGTCTGGTAGTGTATCTAAAACGTTTGTCTGGTAGTGTATCTAAAACGTTTGACTGGTAGTGTATCTAAAACGTTTGACTGGTAGTGTATCTAAAACGTTTGACTGGTAGTGTATCTAAAACGTTTGACAGGTAGTGTATCTAAAACGTTTGACAGGTAGTGTATCTAAAACGTTTGACTGGTAGTGTATCTAAAACGTTTGGCTGGTAGTGTATCTAAAACGTTTGACTGGTAGTCTAAAACGTTTGACTGGTAGTGTATCTAAAACGTTTGACTGGTAGTGTATCTAAAACGTTTGACAGGTAGTGTATCTAAAACGTTTGACTGGTAGTGTATCTAAAACGTTTGACTGGTAGTGTACTAAAACGTGTGACTGGTAGTGTATCTAAAACGTTTGACAGGTAGTGTATCTAAAACGTTTGACTGGTAGTGTATCTAAAACGTTTCACTGATAGTGTATCTAAAACGTTTGTCTGGTAGTGTATCTAAAACGTTTGACTGGTAGTGTATTTAAAACATTTGACTGGTAGTGTACTAAAACGTTTGACTGGTAGTGTACTAAAACGTTTGACTGGTAGTGTATCTAAAACGTTTGACTGGTAGTGTAGTAAAACGTTTGACTGGTAGTGTACTAAAACGTTTGACTGATAGTGTATCTAAAACGTTTGACTGGTAGTGTACTAAAACGTTTGACTGGTAGTGTATCTAAAACGTTTGACTGGTAGTGTACTAAAACGTTTGACTGGTAGTGTATCTAAAACGTTTGACTGGTAGTGTACTAAAACGTTTGACTGGTAGTGAATCGAAAACGTTTGACTGGTAGTGTAGTAAAACGTTTGACTGGTAGTGTAGTAAAACGTTTGACTGATAGTGTATCTAAAACGTTTGACTGGTAGTGTACTAAAACGTTTGACTGGTAGTGTATCTAAAACGTTTGACTGGTAGTGTACTAAAACGTTTGACTGGTAGTGTATCTAAAACGTTTGATTGGTAGTGTATCTAAAACGTTTGTCTGGTAGTGTATCTAAACGTTTGACTGGTAGTGTACTAAAACGTTTGACTGGTAGTGTATCTAAAACGTTTGACTGGTAGTGTACTAAAACGTTTGACTGGTAGTGTATCTAAAACGTTTGACTGGTAGTGTACTAAAACGTTTGTCTGGTAGTGTACTAAAACGTTTGTCTGGTAGTGTATCTAAAACGTTTGACTGGTAGTGTACTAAAACGTTTGTCTGGTAGTGTACTAAAACGTTTGACTGGTAGTGTTACTAAAACGTTTGACTGGTAGTGTACTAAAACGTTTGTCTGGTAGTGTATCTAAAACGTTTGACTGGTAGTGTACTAAAACGTTTGTCTGGTAGTGTATCTAAAATGTTTGATTGGTAGTGTACTAAAATGTTTGACTGGTAGTGTACTAAAATGTTTGACTGGTAGTGTACTAAAACGTTTGACTGGTAGTGTATCTAAAACCTTTGTCTGGTAGTGTATCTAAAATGTTTGTCTGGTAGTGTACTAAAATGTTTGATTGGTAGTGTACTAAAACGTTTGACTGGTAGTGTACTAAAACGTTTGACTGGTAGTGTACTAAAACGTTTGTCTGGTAGTGTACTAAAACGTTTGACTGGTAGTGTACTAAAACGTTTGTCTGGTAGTGTACTAAAACGTTTGTCTGGTAGTGTATCTAAAACGTTTGACTGGTAGTGTACTAAAACGTTTGACTGGTAGTGTACTAAAACGTTTGACTGGTAGTGTATCTAAAACGTTTGACTGGTAGTGTACTAAAACGTTTGACTGGTAGTGTATCTAAAACGTTTGATTGGTAGTGTATCTAAAACGTTTGTCTGGTAGTGTATCTAAACGTTTGACTGGTAGTGTACTAAAACGTTTGACTGGTAGTGTATCTAAAACGTTTGACTGGTAGTGTACTAAAACGTTTGACTGGTAGTGTATCTAAAACGTTTGACTGGTAGTGTATCTAAAACGTTTGTCTGGTAGTGTACTAAAACGTTTGTCTGGTAGTGTATCTAAAACGTTTGACTGGTAGTGTACTAAAACGTTTGTCTGGTAGTGTACTAAAACGTTTGACTGGTAGTGTTACTAAAACGTTTGACTGGTAGTGTATCTAAAACGTTTGACTGGTAGTGTACTAAAACGTTTGTCTGGTAGTGTATCTAAAATGTTTGATTGGTAGTGTACTAAAATGTTTGACTGGTAGTGTACTAAAATGTTTGACTGGTAGTGTACTAAAACGTTTGACTGGTAGTGTATCTAAAACCTTTGTCTGGTAGTGTATCTAAAATGTTTGTCTGGTAGTGTACTAAAATGTTTGATTGGTAGTGTACTAAAACGTTTGACTGGTAGTGTACTAAAACGTTTGACTGGTAGTGTACTAAAACGTTTGTCTGGTAGTGTACTAAAACGTTTGACTGGTAGTGTACTAAAACGTTTGTCTGGTAGTGTACTAAAACGTTTGTCTGGTAGTGTATCTAAAACGTTTGACTGGTAGTGTACTAAAACGTTTGTCTGGTAGTGTACTAAAACGTTTGACTGGTAGTGTTACTAAAACGTTTGACTGGTAGTGTACTAAAACGTTTGTCTGGTAGTGTATCTAAAACGTTTGACTGGTAGTGTACTAAAACGTTTGTCTGGTAGTGTACTAAATCGTTTGTCTAGTAGTGTATCTAAAACCTTTGTCTGGTAGTGTACTAAAACGTTTGACTGGTAGTGTTACTAAAACGTTTGACTGGTAGTGTTACTAAAACGTTTGACTGGTAGTGTACTAAAACAATTGTCTGGTAGTGTATCTAAAACGTTTGACTGGTAGTGTACTAAAACGTTTGTCTGGTAGTGTACTAAAACGTTTGGCTGGTAGTGTATCTAAAACCTTTGTCTGGTAGTGTACTAAAATGTTTGACTGGTAGTGTTACTAAAACGTTTGACTGGTAGTGTACTAAAACGTTTGTCTGGTAGTGTACTAAAACGTTTGACTGGTAGTGTTACTAAAACGGTTGACTGGTAGTGTACTAAAACGTTTGACTGATAGTGTTACTAAAACGTTTGTCTGGTAGTGTACTAAAACGTTTGACTGGTAGTGTACTAAAACGTTTGTCTGGTAGTGTACTAAAACGTTTGACTGATAGTGTACTAAAACGTTTGTCTGGTAGTGCACTAAAACGTTTGACTGGTAGTGTACTAAAACGTTTGACTGATAGTGTACTAAAACGTTTGTCTGGTAGTGTACTAAAACGTTTGACTGGTAGTGTTACTAAAACGTTTGACTGGTAGTGTACTAAAACGTTTGTCTGGTAGTGTACTAAAACGTTTGTCTGGTAGTGTATCTAAAATGTTTGATTGGTAGTGTACTAAAATGTTTGACTGGTAGTGTACTAAAATGTTTGACTGGTAGTGTACTAAAACGTTTGACTGGTAGTGTATCTAAAACCTTTGTCTGGTAGTGTATCTAAAATGTTTGTCTGGTAGTGTACTAAAATGTTTGATTGGTAGTGTACTAAAACGTTTGACTGGTAGTGTACTAAAACGTTTGACTGGTAGTGTATCTAAAACGTTTGTCTGGTAGTGTATCTAAACGTTTGACTGGTAGTGTACTAAAACGTTTGACTGGTAGTGTATCTAAAACGTTTGACTGGTAGTGTACTAAAACGTTTGACTGGTAGTGTACTAAAATGTTTGACTGGTAGTGTACTAAAACGTTTGTCTGGTAGTGTACTAAAACGTTTGTCTGGTAGTGTATCTAAAACGTTTGACTGGTAGTGTACTAAAACGTTTGTCTGGTAGTGTACTAAAACGTTTGACTGGTAGTGTTACTAAAACGTTTGACTGGTAGTGTACTAAAACGTTTGTCTGGTAGTGTATCTAAAACGTTTGACTGGTAGTGTACTAAAACGTTTGTCTGGTAGTGTACTAAATTGTTTGTCTGGTAGTGTATCTAAAACGTTTGACTGGTAGTGTACTAAAACGTTTGACTGGTAGTGTATCTAAAACGTTTGACTGGTAGTGTACTAAAACGTTTGACTGGTAGTGTATCTAAAACGTTTGACTGGTAGTGTACTAAAACGTTTGACTGGTAGTGAATCGAAAACGTTTGACTGGTAGTGCACTAAAACGTTTGACTGGTAGTGTACTAAAACGTTTGACTGGTAGTGTATCTAAAACGTTTGATTGGTAGTGTATCTAAAACGTTTGTCTGGTAGTGTAGTAAAACGTTTGACTGGTAGTGTACTAAAACGTTTGACTGGTAGTGTATCTAAAACGTTTGATTGGTAGTGTAGTAAAACGTTTGACTGGTAGTGTAGTAAAACGTTTGACTGATAGTGTATCTAAAACGTTTGACTGGTAGTGTACTAAAACGTTTGACTGATAGTGTATCTAAAACGTTTGACTGGTAGTGTACTAAAACGTTTGACTGGTAGTGTACTAAAACGTTTGACTGGTAGTGTATCTAAAACGTTTGATTGGTAGTGTATCTAAAACGTTTGTCTGGTAGTGTATCTAAACGTTTGACTGGTAGTGTATCTAAAACGTTTGTCTGGTAGTGTACTAAAACGTTTGTCTGGTAGTGTATCTAAAACGTTTGACTGGTAGTGTACTAAAACGTTTGTCTGGTAGTGTACTAAAACGTTTGACTGGTAGTGTTACTAAAACGTTTGACTGGTAGTGTACTAAAACGTTTGTCTAGTAGTGTATCTAAAACGTTTGACTGGTAGTGTACTAAAACGTTTGACTGGTAGTGTACTAAAACGTTTGTCTGGTAGTGTACTAAAACGTTTGTCTGGTAGTGTATCTAAAACGTTTGACTGGTAGTGTACTAAAACGTTTGTCTGGTAGTGTACTAAAACGTTTGACTGGTAGTGTTACTAAAACGTTTGACTGGTAGTGTACTAAAACGTTTGTCTGGTAGTGTATCTAAAATGTTTGATTGGTAGTGTACTAAAATGTTTGACTGGTAGTGTACTAAAATGTTTGACTGGTAGTGTACTAAAACGTTTGACTGGTAGTGTATCTAAAACCTTTGTCTGGTAGTGTATCTAAAATGTTTGTCTGGTAGTGTACTAAAACGTTTGATTGGTAGTGTACTAAAACGTTTGACTGGTAGTGTACTAAAACGTTTGACTGGTAGTGTACTAAAACGTTTGTCTGGTAGTGTACTAAAACGTTTGTCTGGTAGTGTACTAAAACGTTTGTCTGGTAGTGTATCTAAAACGTTTGACTGGTAGTGTACTAAAACGTTTGTCTGGTAGTGTACTAAAACGTTTGACTGGTAGTGTTACTAAAACGTTTGACTGGTAGTGTACTAAAACGTTTGTCTGGTAGTGTATCTAAAACGTTTGACTGGTAGTGTACTAAAACGTTTGTCTGGTAGTGTACTAAAACGTTTGTCTGGTAGTGTATCTAAAACCTTTGTCTGGTAGTGTACTAAAACGTTTGACTGGTAGTCTTACTAAAACGTTTGACTGGTAGTGTTACTAAAACGTTTGACTGGTAGTGTACTAAAACGTTTGTCTGGTAGTGTATCTAAAACGTTTGACTGGTAGTGTACTAAAACGTTTGTCTGGTAGTGTACTAAAACGTTTGGCTGGTAGTGTATCTAAAACCTTTGTCTGGTAGTGTACTAAAATGTTTGACTGGTAGTGTTACTAAAACGTTTGACTGGTAGTGTACTAAAACGTTTGTCTGGTAGTGTACTAAAACGTTTGACTGGTAGTGTTACTAAAACGGTTGACTGGTAGTGTACTAAAACGTTTGACTGGTAGTGTTACTAAAACGTTTGTCTGGTAGTGTACTAAAACGTTTGACTGGTAGTGTACTAAAACGTTTGTCTGGTAGTGTACTAAAACGTTTGACTGATAGTGTACTAAAACGTTTGTCTGGTAGTGCACTAAAACGTTTGACTGGTAGTGTACTAAAACGTTTGACTGGTAGTGTTACTAAAACGTTTGTCTGGTAGTGTACTAAAACGTTTGACTGGTAGTGTTACTAAAACGTTTGACTGGTAGTGTTACTAAAACGTTTGTCTGGTAGTGTACTAAAACGTTTGACTGGTAGTGTTACTAAAACGTTTGACTGGTAGTGTACTAAAACGTTTGTCTGGTAGTGTACTAAAACGTTTGTCTGGTAGTGTATCTAAAACCTTTGTCTGGTAGTGTATCTAAAACGTTTGACTGGTAGTGTATCTAAAACCTTTGTCTGGCAGTGTATCTAAAATGTTTGTCTGGTAGTGTATCTAAAACGTTTGGCTGGTAGTGTACTAAAACGTTTGACTGGTAGTGTATCTAAAACCTTTGTCTGGCAGTGTATCTAAAATGTTTGTCTGGTAGTGTACTAAAATGTTTGATTGGTAGTGTACTAAAACGTTTGACTGGTAGTGTACTAAAACGTTTGACTGGTAGTGTATCTAAAACGTTTGTCTGGTAGTGTATCTAAACGTTTGACTGGTAGTGTACTAAAACGTTTGACTGGTAGTGTATCTAAAACGTTTGACTGGTAGTGTACTAAAACGTTTGACTGGTAGTGTACTAAAATGTTTGACTGGTAGTGTACTAAAACATTTGTCTGGTAGTGTACTAAAACGTTTGTCTGGTAGTGTATTCAAGGATTCAAGGATTCAAGGATTCAAGGAGACTTTATTGTCATTCGCATCACATGTGGTACATGGGGTGGAACGAAATTGTGGTACCCAAGGACCCAGTTTTACCCAGACAGCAGTACTTAAATAAATAAAATAAACATAAATATATAAAATATATGAAAATAAAATAAACAGGAATGGAGAAGGTAGCAGCAGAGTGTATTAAAGTGACTGGTGTCGTAAAAGTGTCAGTGCAGTAAAAGTGTCAGTGCAGTGGTTCCACTAAGTGGCGTTTAAAAGTCTTACAGCTTCCGGAATGAAGCTGTTCCTCAGTCTGTTCGTTCTACAAACGTTTGACTGGTAGTGTACTAAAACGTTTGTCTGGTAGTGTACTAAAACGTTTGTCTGGTAGTGTACTAAAACGTTTGACTGGTAGTGTTACTAAAACGTTTGACTGGTAGTGTACTAAAACGTTTGTCTGGTAGTGTATCTAAAACGTTTGACTGGTAGTGTACTAAAACGTTTGTCTGGTAGTGTACTAAAACGTTTGTCTGGTAGTGTATCTAAAACCTTTGTCTAGTAGTGTACTAAAACGTTTGACTGGTAGTGTTACTAAAACGTTTGACTGGTAGTGTTACTAAAACGTTTGATTGGTAGTGTACTAAAACGTTTGTCTGGTAGTGTATCTAAAACGTTTGACTGGTAGTGTACTAAAACGTTTGTCTGGTAGTGTATCTAAAACGTTTGGCTGGTAGTGTATCTAAAACGTTTGACTGGTAGTGTACTAAAAC
Source organism: Megaleporinus macrocephalus (assembly GCA_021613375.1). Lineage (NCBI taxonomy): Eukaryota > Metazoa > Chordata > Actinopteri > Characiformes > Anostomidae > Megaleporinus > Megaleporinus macrocephalus. Next base: position 6,898,436 of record CM038703.1, read on the forward strand.
GTTTGACTGGTAGTGTATCTAAAACGTTTGGCTGGTAGTGTATCTAAAATGTTTGTCTGGTAGTGTATCTAAAACTTTTGTCTGGTAGTGTATCTAAAATGTTTGTCTGGTAGTGTATCTAAAACTTTTGTCTGGTAGTGTACTAAAACGTTTGGCTGGTAGTGTATCTAAAACGTTTGGCTGGTAGTGTATCTAAAACGTTTGACTGGTAGTGTATCTAAAACTTTTGTCTGGTAATGTATCTAAAACGTTTGACTGGTAGTGTATCTAAAACGTTTGGCTGGTAGTGTATCTAAAACGTTTGACTGGTAGTGTATCTAAAACTTTTGTCTGGTAATGTATCTAAAACGTTTGACTGGTATATGTCACTGTCCAAAGAAATACATGGCAACTTTACAGGAGAGGCCAAAAACTATATTCATTTCTAATGTAAGTCAATGGAATCAGAATTTTTTCTAAACTTCTTTGGAGCATTTCTATTGGTCCATTCATCATGAAATATTCACAACGTTTAAAGAGCAGCTTTCATGTTCAAATAAAGTAGAAAAATGAAAATCGACAAAAATAAATATACATGTTCTTCTTATCAGAGCTATTTCTTGCTAGATAAACTTCTTGGCCTATTATTTAGGTACAGTAGCAAATGCTAACCAAGCTAGTGCACATTTTGCTTGTAAGCCTTTTTTTGTTTTATCTCATTTCAAATTTAGGTTCAGGCCACGCAGCCCCCTTACACTGTTCTATTAGTGTGACCTGGGTTACTGAGGACGAGTCTTCATAGGACAGCCCTCTTGAGAACCCGGCCTGACCTCAGCTGCAGCCTCTGCCTTGTAACACAGCTATTCTTATAAAGTTAATCTAGGCTTCAACCGGAGTCAGATAATAACAAGAAGGTGGATTTTGCTGATACTGCTTACGATTCCGATATCAAAACGCATCCCTGACTATGAGATGCTTGTTTGAATGTAGATAAAGGATAAGCTTGGATGGAGGAGAATAGAGTGCCTGAGTTCCAAAGGAGCCCTGTTGTCATTGTCTCAAGTCCTAACAGCAAGGAGGCCTCCAGGAATGAATTTTTCATGGGTACGAATCAGCGGAGCTCCTCAGTGTCCCTGAATTCTTTGGAAATTGAGGCATTATACGTTCCATTAAAGCTAAAATCTCATATCTTTTTTTTTGTTTACCTCTGCAAAAGCATATATATAGAAGACAAACATATTGGATCTGAGAATGTCTCCACTCTCAAAGACTTCCATGTAATATTGGGTGTAGACTGAAGATAAACTCAGTTTGAAAGGGCTTTGCTGTGTTATATAATCTGCTATTGTTATTTCAACTCCATGCATAATGAATGTGATTGAGTTTGGGTAGCTTTTCTAGCCCCTCGGTAGCTTTCCTTTCTTTCGCCGTCCAGTTATTTTTCTATTTTTCAGTTTTTTTACGGGTCTTTTAGATGGGATGCCGTATAAAGTGAGTCCCCTACATGACAACAGAGCAAACTAATCAGCAGCTAGTTGTTAAAAAGATGAAAGCTGGCTCGTTTTTCAGATTAGCGCGCCCATGCTCGTCTTTGTCTCCGTTTCAGGTTTGGTGCAACGCCAGCGTGAATGGAGGTCACCGTTCCCTCTTCGTGTGACCCATTTAGAAATAGAAAGCACCTTTAAAAAGCGTGAGTTCCTCAAAGGAAGCTCGCTCACGGTTGACCTCATTGTACCGCCTTCTTCAAACGCTCTCACCAGTGAAGTGGTCTTATTAGATTGGCGGCTCGTTGCGTTCGTTTCAGGCATTCGTTTCTTGGAACGAGTGAAAATGATCTGTGTCACGTTTTTAAAACAAGCAGAACCGTCTGCCAGATTTCTCCAACAAACATGTAACAAGTAAACATGGAGAACTGAGCTCTCTCTGAGTCACTCTACCACTGTGGTGACCCGCGGTGGCCCACAACTTTGTAGCCATGAAAATGAGCTCAAAACAAGAATAACACCACAGCACGATGATGTCCTAGTATAGTTTAAAAGCCTTCATCTGGTCAGTAACCAGTAGGAAAACCAGATATGATTAGAACAGATGTAAATAATCATACACACAATACAAAGTAACATAAATATCTAATTGTGAGAGAAGTAGATCAGATCTTGAGCTCCAGTTTGAAGAACAAAGTTAGGTTCCAGATTTCTCCTGGACGCCCCAGACATTGTATGAATGTATTCAGTTCCTTCAGCAGTAATCTTGATTTAGCTTAATGAAGAACTGAGCAGTCAAAGCAGGTATTAGATGAGAACTGTAAATAATACTGGGTTGTTTCCACAAGGAGAAGCTTGGAAAGGGTTAAATAAACACACTGACGTATGGAAAAGCACTACTTACTCTATTAATACTGTTTAAATATTAAAATAATGAAGTTTTTTGAGTAAAAAAAAGTTTCCTGTCTGGAAATTTTGTTTTTTAATTGAATAATGTCCCCAAGTGCCTCAAACCTTTGCACAGTACTGTATATCACCTCTGGCCAAAGAAAAGCATGTATCTCTATGTTTGTTGATTTTTATTTTTCTACATCGTTTGAATGCGACAGCTGGCGTCTACATTGTGTACAAATTTTGAATGGACCAATAGAAATGCTCCAAAATAGCTTGGAAGAAATTCTGGTTCTATTGACTTACATTGAAAGTGATGTAGGTTTTTGGCCTCTCCTGTAAAATTGCGATTTTGGAGAGACATGTTTTTCTTCAGACAGCAACGATTATATATATATATATATATATATATATATATATATATATATATATATATATATATATATATATATATATATATATATATGTAGACCAGGTGTGTTTAATTAGAGTCAGTAAGGTCCAGTTAGAGGAGATTTTCTAACGTGTGTTCTGATTCAGTGGTGTATCCTGTTTACTGAAGTAGTCTAGTATCAGCATCTCATACCATCAGCTACTAAAACACCAACACATCACACATACCGTTCAGTATATTTCAGTATATTTACTGTTTAAATGCTGAACTGAATTAATTATTTATAAACTTCTAATAAATGTTTTTTTCCTCACCACAATAAAAACAAGAGCTACATTAAAAAAGTGTTTATTTATAGAAAAAGTAAATAAATTGTGCATCTTCTTGTTAACTCACAGCTTGACTGGTTGGTTTGGAGCTGCCTGTGGGAAGAATAAATATAAGTCTCGGTCCATTCCTGGTTTAACAGTTGGGTTTTACTGACCTTTCCTTTTTAGAGCATGCAATTCTTTCTCCAACTCACTTTACTCTCCGACCAGCTTTACCTTCTGACTGCTTCTTCTCGCTTCGTACCTCGCTTGCGCACAGATCTGATTGGCTGTGCGCATTTGGTGGTCTTTCAAGCACACGATTGGTCTGTGAGGTTACTGCGCCGCAAGGCCGTATACCGTCAAGACAGGTTTGGGTCCAAATTGATCAACGTCCACCTATTATATATATATATATATATATATATATATATATATATATATATATATATAAAATATATAACACCCGACATACAGGCGCTGTATGCAAACACAAATACGCAGTCCACCTATTAGTGATGTAGACCATGATCATAAAAAGTATATATTTTATATATATCAAGTGTATATTATATATATATATATATATATATATATATTTGTATACAGCGCCTGTATGTCGGGTGGTGCCATAGATCTTAACTGAATCTTCTGCTACAGTGGTCTTTCTGGTTCAGTGGGCTTTGACTAGATTTATCAACTAGGTTTAAGATTTAAGATATTTTTGCTGCAGCCTTATTACTAGATTGCTTCCTCTGTGGCCTCTGAAAGCCATTATTATTTATAATGCATTGCTGATTACATCATTACTCACCAAGCTAGTTACATAATAAAATCAATTCAAATCATAATGATCCTCATCGGAATCATATCTTCTCACTTACAGACCCGAACATGGTACGGAGTCCGCACTCCTGACAGAATTCCTCCACTGGAGAGATAATGAATATTGCACTGGGCCTTGCTTTAGTTGTCAGCGGCAATAACTGCAACTTCAGAAGATGAGACGCAAGCCGAGTTAACCGGAATGTGGTGCGTCTGTGGCGCCGGCGCTGCGCTATGCCGTCAGACACATCACAGATGCACCTCGGCCTGTGATCGGAATTTGGCCCATGTCTTTTCTTCTAATGCAATATGCGGAAATGAATCGATCCGCGCCCGGGCAGCAGGCCTGGCCATTATTCCTTAGCCAATTCTGCTGGACTGTAGTGGTCCGCCCTCCTATCTGCGTCTCTCTTGTCCGGCTTTCAGCTGTGACACACACCCACGCCGCGCATTCCCGGAGATCATTCAGCCTCCGGTGAGAGCAGCCCTCTGATTATCGGGACCCATAACCCACCCCCCCCGACCAACCTCGTTCCTTCATGATGATAAAGCGATGTGCGTGTCGTGTGCAGCCCAGGTCGTGATTACAAAACTCCTTTGAGAGCTGGACCGGGCTGCTCTGATAACAGAGAGCACTCAGGCTGATGCGTTATGTAGGTCCGCGAATGATCCTGAAGGGGGCGGGCAGCCTACAGCCGCGTTCCCATCCATCTGCCTACAGCCGGAGAGCGTTTACACCCACCACGCTACTCACATCTCTGAGTAATATCCCTTCATTCACATGCCATCGTTTGTTCCCCCCCGGTGCGATCAGGCTGAGCGTATGTTTACGCACCTCAGTCGACCCCAGCAGGCCATCCCCACCCAACACACGGAGAATGAAAACAGCCACGGGCTTTATGGCCCGCAGCCTCGCTCCACCACCCTCCTGCTCCTGACGGATGGACGGCTAAGATTGGCAGCGGTCCCAGTTGAGGAATTAAATGAAAGCTGCAAAGTGAGCCGTTATTCTCGCCCTGACTGGAGGGACTTCACCCACCGAGGACACAGCCTCATTCTTATTTTTACCGTCTTCATTAGTATTCTCTCTCTCCCTCTCTCTCTCTCTCTCTCTCTCTCTGTCTTTCTCTTTCTCTCTCTCTCTTTCCTTTCAGCGCTTTTTCCACTCTCGCTCCACGACTCCCATCATGGAGCCTTCCCTGGTTCCTCCTTCTATACGAGCAACGTGTGAAATAGAAGCTCCATCGATTTGGGTCGAGGCTTGACCCCTGCCGGCTCCATTAAAACGTTCCTGCCAGCTATGCAAAGATTGGAACAGCAAGGCACGGCGCTTCAGTAATGTTTAGAAATGATCCCGCAAGGAATTCAGACATGCTGGAGCAGTCTGTCAGCTCACAACTCTGATTTTATTTCAAGGTTAAAAATGTATCTTTTAGTCTGGCTTCTTAGATACAACACAGTTTCCTGTATTTGGATTTCTTAGCCCACCCAATCCTCTCCCACCACCACCAAGATTACCCTGGTTTTAGGCCAGGATTACATTCCTATGAAATAAAAAAGTTTGGATTACTGTTTTCAACATGTCTACAGTGATGTTGCTGATAAATGTAGAAAAGGACTTTTATTATATTATTTCTCTACTGCTTCACATATTTTGATTTAGAAAAAACGATGTTTTTCAGACGATGTTGTATGTCTTTACATTATAACTTCACATGCAAAGGCTCCAAAATTCAAATATACAAAATCAATGTTATACTGATAAAGACATTATTACAGCAGTAGATTTTTCACTCTCATCCCCAGAAGATACATCCTATACCAGGTTTTGACTGAGTTATCGTTGAATTTTTGTTTTAACACTTGTGCAATCACTTTCCCAATGTAATTTTCACCAGAAAGGCCAGTATATTCCAAACACTTTCCACTAGAGAGGTCAGTATATTCCCAAAACATTTAAACAGAGAGATCAGTATATTCCCAAAACTTTTAAACAGAGAGATCAGTATATTCCCAAAACTTTTAAACAGAGAGATCAGTATATTCCCAAAACTTCCCAACAGAGAGATCAGTATATTCCCAAAACTTCCCAACAGAGAGATCAGTATATTCCCAAAACTTCCCAACAGAGAGATCAGTATATTCCCAAAACTTTTGAACAGAGAGGTCAGTATATTCCCCAAACTTCCCAACAGAAAGATCAACATATTGCCAAAACTTCCCAACAGAGAGATCAATATTTTCCCAAAACTTTTAACCAAATGGGTCATTATATTCCCAAAACGTCCCAACAGAGAGATTGGTTTATTCCCAAAGCTTCTCAACAGAGAAGTCAGAATATTCCCCAAACTTCCATGATGTAGCTTTAATGACTTAAAAACTGTAAATAAAAATGACTAAAAAACTGTAAAAACTCTGTTTCCTGAACAAATCTTGAAATATTGAATATTGATTTCCTGAAGTAAATGCAGAGATTGTGCAGCTTAAGTTTGCTAGGACTTGCTGTGGACTTGCTGTGGTATTCCAGAGAGCTGCTGGGTGGTTGCTGGTGATTGTTATGATTTCCCAACAGGTCGATCTGGTTATTGCTAATGTACTATGGTGATTTAAGCTGAGTATACAAAACGTTTGCTCCCCAACTCATTCTTACCTGAAAAACAATTATCAGTCATTGTAAGCCTTATGTTCTATCAAACATTGTATACAAGCAGCTGTATACGGACAAAAAACCCGGAAAGAAGAAGCAAAAAAAAGAAGTAAATTAGACAACAGTATTAATAACACTAATAAAACATTTTAAGACCCTCTGATGTCTTGCTGCTACACATTAATACAAGAACAGCAATACAAACTACAAATCTTGTACATATTTAGAAAGTTAAGGGTTAAATCAGTGACCACCACCAGTACTTGAGTGGCATGTATGTATGCTAGTGTGTAACCGCTGTGCTATTTAAGCCGGAACAGAAATTCCAATAAGAATCTAACATGAGCCTCAAGAGATTATTAGATCAAGTATGTGGTGCTGACTGTCACTATCTAGCGCTCTTGTTTATCTCAGTGTGGCACATAAAGAAGAGATAAGAGAAAGAAAAGAAAATGGAAATGCACTGATTTAAGATGTGCTGTGAGAAGACAATGCTGTATGTTGATTTGGTCTGGTCTGAAAACGAGCCCCTCTGGATGAGCATGTCCAGACAAAAACATGTACCTCAATTTTGGGTGATTTTTATCTTTCTACCTCGTTTAAACACACCAGTCGCCGTTTACATGGTGTGCAAATATCATGATGATTGGACCAATAGAAGTGCTCCAAAACAGTTTGGAAAAACTTCTGGTTCCATAGACTTACATTGAAATTAAAAAGAGTTTTGGTCCTTTCCTGAAAAGTGAACACAACAGGCTACATGAAGCGTCCTGCTGCCTTTATTGTTGTGTTGTAACTTCGCTTTTGCCGTCAGAATGAAGAGGGAGACCAGTCCAGTTTATTTTGGGCTTGCGGAACCGACGGTGCTCTGAGCTCTCACACCCTGGTCTGCCCTGGTCCAACCTGGTCTATCCTGGTCTGGACCTGGTCTGCCCTGGTCTGAACCTGGTCTCAAAGATGCCTGTGCTTGCTTGTCTTTTATAGTCCTCCTTCAATTGTCTTGGATACAGGCTATGGGTTTGTATGGTGTTTCTGTTGTCAGGCTTGTCGGTCAGACAAGTTGATAATAGTTCGTTCACACTACATTATCATCCAAGTCTTAACTGCTACTAACTTCACTGGACAGCTCAAAGTGTTTGAAGGAGTTGAAGCAATGGGGAAGAAAGGAAGGTCATCTTGCCCACCCAGAGATAATAAGACCAGCCATACCGGATTTCCAGTCTGTGGCATTTGCCAGAGATTGACTTTGCCAGGTATTGAATTGAATTTGTAAAGGATTGAATTAGCCAGGCTTGAATTTGCAAGGGATTAAGTTAGCCAAATATGTAATTTGCCTGGAGTTGAATTTGCTGAGCTCTCACATCCTGGTCTGCACTCGTCCAACCTGGTCCAACCTGGTCCAACCTGGTCTAACCTGGTCTGAACCTGGTCTCAAAGATGACTGTGCTTGCTTGTCTTTTATAGTCCTCCTTCAATTGCCTTCGGGCCAAATGGGGCTACCTCCTGGCCATGTCGTAGATGTCCGGGTGGAGTGGTTCCGAGCCTAAAGATGGGGTCTAAAGATAACATTGCAAGGTCTTGTTCTCGAGCCTAGGGTTGCCTGTCATAAAGGCCCCCCACTGCCGGGGATAACAAAGCCAGGACCTTCCGTGCTTTCCAGGCCATCTGTCTTTCTAGACATTTCGAACAAACGCTATAGTGTGTGGTTTTTAAAAATAAATAAAATCCAACAGTAGGATGCAATGAACTGCTGAGTGTACCGGCTGTTTAGAACAGCAGTGTGTTAAAGATAAGAACATTGAGCGACGGCTTTGTTACGTCACACTGAGAGAAAAAAAAAGAAGTGCTGCATTACTGACAGTGACGTTGCTAAAAGAAAAGATTAAGAGACCTATTTAGACCTGGCATGGAGGGATCAATGGAGCTGAGTTGAACTGAGTCGCGAAGATGTTCGGCGAGTGACTGAGGGATTAGATTCGGCCCGTTAGCTTCAGCATGTTCCAGTCGTGTTGTTGGCGTGGCCCTAGGAGGAGCAGAGACAGGCAGGCTGCCTCCTGGCTCAGCGAAGCAGCACCGTTTGATGCACTGGGGATGTCAACAAAGGATTTGCAGGGAGGAGGTTCGTCTTTGGCTTGGAAGAGATCAAATGGCCCTGTAATGTTGCTAGGATGTCGGCGCAGGGATTTGCACGCGTGCTTTGGAAGGGTGGGGTGGGAGGTTGGGGGTGAACGTGGCTTTCTTTTCCATGCCAGAGGGAGAAGAAGAGAGATGGGAAGAGAAAAGGATACTGAGAAAAGGAGCTGGGGTATTCAGAGGGGCAGCAATTAGACTGAAATATAGAGGGATGAAAAGATAACCTAAGGACAAAGAAATAAAGGTCAGAGTCGCCAGAGGAAAGACAGAGAGAGAGAGAGAGAGAGAGAGGGGGGCGATTTAGAGAGATCAAAAGTTGCTTGTCATGTGGGATTGCTTCTCTGATTACTCCTGTTCCTCCAAAATGGACGAGGGGGATAAAAATTCAGAGGATGGAAAAAAAAAAATCAATTCTGCTATCTGCTATCCTTTTCACCGCAGACTTTTTATAGATGCTGGAACAAGATACTCTCGCTGTGGGACACATTTTTACCCACTCATATCACAGCATATCTTTTTTCCCCACCTTTGTCCTAATACCCTCATTTATTTCAAGCACAGCAGCACACAACAGCCCTCCCGCCACCTCCCTACCCCCCTCGGCCTATTGGCAATAACATTCGCGCTGCATAATGGATATCATGATATCCCATTTATTATATTTATAACCAATTTTCATGGATAATTTTCATGTGCAGTTCCACCCATTATCTCAGTCCTTTGCTATCACACCATGCTATCTAGCTGGGAGCACCAAGGCCGGTATATGTTTTCTTCTCTGAGATGCATCGCTAGCTCTGGGCTGATAATTGGGATCATTGAATATCGTTATGCAAACGCATCATTCTTTGATTAAACCATTCATCTGGGACGGTTCGCATAAACTTCATGCTCCAGAAATGAATGAAATGAACATGCAAGTGAAACAGGCGAACTCTGGGACCGAGTAGTCCGAAAACTACTCTATTGTCATTCTAGCGCTTTCCTTGTGACGAAAAAGACAAAGGAATTGGCTGCAGTTGGGAAGGTGAGTTGCAGTTCTTAAGACAATGAAGAAAAGCCACTGGGTTCTGACATTAGCTAGCTAACCTAGCACCCATTTGCAAAGGCCAACCTGACTCTTTGAAGACATCTTGGATACAGGCTATGGGTTTGTATGGTGTTTCTGTTGTCAGGCTTGTCGGTCAGACAAGTTGATAATAGTTCGTTCACATTACATTATCGTCCAAGTCTTAACTGCTACTATCTTCACTGGACAGCTCAAAGTGTTTGAAGGAGTTGAAGCAATGAGGAAGAAAGGAAGGCCATCTTGCCCACCCAGAGATAATAAGACCAGCCATACTGGATTTCCAGTCTGTGGCATTTGACAGAGATTGACTTTGCCAGGGGTTGAATTTACCAGGTATTGAATTTACCAGAGGTTGAATTTGCCAGGGATTGAATTTGCCAGAGGTTGAATTTGCCAGGGATTGAATTTGCCAGGGATTGAATTTGCCAGAGGTTGAATTTACCAGAGGTTGAATTTGCCAGGGATTGAATTTACCAGAGGTTGAATTTGCCAGGGATTAAGTTAGACAAAGATGTAATTTGCCTGGAGTTTAATTTGCCATATACCAAATTGACCAGGGACTGAATTTGCCAGGGATTTAATTTTTCCAGGGATGGAATTTTATAGGGACTAAATTTGCCTGGGACTAAATTTGCCATTGATTTAATGGAATTGAATTTGCCAGGGACTAAACTAGCCAGGGATTAAGTTAGCCAAATATGTAATTTGCCTGGAATTGAATTTACCAGGGATTGAATTTGCCAGGGATGGAATTTGCCAGAGATTGAATTTGATAGGGATTCAATTAGCCAGGGACTAAATTTGCCAGTGATTAAATCTTTCCAGGGATTGAATTTAACAGGGACTAAACTAGCCAGGGACAGAATTTGCCAGGGACTGAATTCGCCAGGAACTGAATTTGCCAGGGACTGAATTTGCCAAAGGTTGAATTTGCCAGGGACTAAACTAGCCAGGGACTGAATTTGCCAGGGATTTGCAATTGCTGAAAGACAGCACTGATGCTAAATTGGTTGCACCACTTAGAAGTGCTATTTAGCTTCTGAGGTCAGACATCTTCGTAATGGACATTCACCTCTGTTTTCAATCCACCAAAGCATGCCTGATGTCTGATTATTGCTTCTTTGGTTTTGCACTGAAGATTAATGTAGCTAACTCTCTTATACCCCACCAGTTAGTATCTCTAATGAGCTACTGTGAGATCCATTTTTATCCCCACACTTCAGCATCCCTCTTCTTTCCCCTCGTCCTAATACTCTCGTTTGTTTGGCGTACAGTATCACCCTTAGCCTCTGCTTTTATGCTCTTAATGAGCATCGTGTTTTTCTTTCTGCTCGCGAGGCTCCCCGGGCCTCTTTTGTGCGTGTGTGCATTCCTCCACAAGAATGACTCTTTCTCTTTTTTTCCACCGAGACCACAGCAGCCTGCCTCCGTCCTTTCTGTCTGCTCGTTGGTCCATTTATTCGTCCACCCTTTCGCAGCTGGATTAGTGGCCCAGATGTTGTTGACCCACATAGAGGAGAGGCCCAGCTGTCTGCGAGACGAATGAGGTGGAAAGTTTGTCCTGGATATGGACAAAGCTGGATGCTTCCCCAGACATGTGGGCCACTCAGGCTGGAGAATGGATTACTGCTCCAGCCTGGTGAAGAAAGCTACAGTTTGGAGAAATTGAAGAGCAAGACAAACGAGAGCGACAGCTCGTAGAGCGGTAGATTAGTCCGAGAACTGCCACCCCAAATCCCCTCCATGTGTTTGCTGAGTGGTTCTGCAGAACTTTTAAGGGAGCAAGGTTTTACCTCCACTCATGACTTGTTTATAAATAAACGTTAAGCCCCACACTCTTAAAATAAAGCCCCCAATAAGGGTTCTTTGGAGCAGGGCCCTAGAAGAAACACGTTTTAGTGGATGGTTCTTTCAAGTGTTCAACAGCTCTACATAATTCAGGGGAGGAGATGTAAGCAAAGTTGGTCAGAGTGTTTTGACGTGAACTGGTTGTCTGTAGAGAAGGTTTCCGGTTATAGGAAGAAAGGAGGGATCATGATAGTCAAGGGAACATAATGCTTTAAGCCAATAGTCTTTGATTGAACCTGACAGCAGGTCCGAGATAGCAGGCAGGTCACTTCCACTTCCATAGCCATACAGCTCTCCTTGACCGTAGGCACTAACACTGCACCACTACCCCACAGCCCACCATAGAATAGCACTGTGGTAGACTGAGTGCTATCTTCTCTTCCCTAGTGTGGAGGAACTTCTCGCAGCTTGTGGCATTAACCCTCATGCTTCTAGGGGTAGTGGAAACTTTAGCAGTGGTCTCTAGGCAACTATTCCCTTACTCGGCCCTCCACCACACCATAGATGGCAACAAGGGTGCTGCACACTGGAGCCCTGACTTTCAGCCTTGGCCAACCATTCCACCATCACTCTACTGGCAGGTCCTCATGCAGTCCTTGCCGGTCCATTGTTCCAGGCTCTGAACGACCTTGATTACCAATAGCATATAACTGTGACTGGAATTTGAGGGTGATGAACCTTTTTAACGTTGAAAGAATCCCCACCTAAAGGTTCCATACCAGTTGTCCTAGAACCCAAAAACCTTTTAGAACAAATAAATAAATATAGATCTATCATCGCCGTCTGAAGAAAAATATACATCACCATTTTTGTGGATTTTTACTTTTCTACATTATTTGAACCCAACAACTGCTGTTCACATTGTGTGACAATTTCATGATGGATGGACCAATAGAAATGCTCCGAAATAGCTTGGAAAAACCTCTGGTTCCATTGACTTGCATTAAAAGTGAGGACTGTTTTTGGCCCCTCCTGTAAAGTTGTCATTTTGAAGATACTTCTTTTTCCTTGGACGGAAATGCTTATTTATATGATTATACGTGAGTATACGTCTGTGCATGTTTTGCAGGGGAACGTGTGAAGCGATCTGAGAAAGAAGTATCTCTCTTTACCTTTCTCTCCTTCGCTCCCTTCCTTCCTTCGCCTTCTCTGGCTGGAGCTGAGGAGGCATTCAGGCAGGCAGGGCTTAAAGCTCCACTTCTAAAGGCATTAAGCTCTAAAGATGACTTAAAGATGAGTTGGGTCGATAAGGCTGGCATGACACTTCTAGGTGTGAGTGATGACATTAAGGCCTTTTGGAACGCTGCTCTTCAGAGTGCATTAGCACTCTCTCCTAAGCCGAGAGAACTGAGAGCACTTCACTCTTCACAAAGGTGTTACTCACCGCATTTCCTCATTTCTACAGTGATCCTCAGATTCTGTTCATTTAGTCCAGCAATTCAGTTTACAGTTGTCCCCAAATGTAGTCGATCAGCCGAGACGCGCTTGACGTCAAAATGATCTGCTTTAGCTTTGCTCTGGAGATGCTGCGCCGCTTTGTGTTGTGCAAACCGCACACATAAATCACCACACACTCGCCTCCATCCACAGCGAGTGGTTAAACAAGCTCGCACAGGCTTGTTTATGTGGCCTCTGACTCTGTATACAATATAAAAGTACATGCCTGTGTGGGTTGCATAGTTAAACTAAGTCAAAGTCTTGCTATGTTAAAGTTAGGGGTGTACCGATATCAATTGTTTTCCGATACCTGATACTTCCGATACCTAGTATCAATATCAATACTGATTCCTGATATTAAAAAATTCCTTTTAACTGACTACACAGCAGGAGATAAGGGATTACTTAAAGGCTAAGCACCACTTATGGACACCCCTGGTGGTTTCACATTGTTTTAGATACTGAAAATATATAAACATGAAATTCGCTGCTTAATTTGCCTTAAAATAGACTTTTTTTTTTAATAGAATGTAAAAAATTGATGGGAAAAACCCGAGCTCGCCACTGAAAATTCATTGACTGACTGGGACTGAGACTGTTCCATCGCTGCTTCTTCAGATTCTGATGATATTTCTGAATTTGAATCTGAAAGAGCTGTAATGTAGAAATAGACCACCATATCACTTAGTCCTGAGACTTTTAGTCAAACCACACCCACAACAGCAGCTCATCCTGAGTGTAAACAGTATCTAGCTAAATAACCAACATTATTCATGACAACAGCCTAGCAACCAGCCTAGCAACCAGCTAATCTCAGATATAGAGGTACAGTTATTGTAGTAAATATGATTAAAGTGGAACTCGCTCTCATACGACTCTATAAATCTTCATAACTCAACTACGTTAGCTTAGCATAGCTTAAACCACCGAACTTAGACAAAGTGAAACTAATGTAAGCTAACATCAGCTAAAGCAGGCTCTGCGTACACGGAGGCTCTTGAACTCCTCTCGCTGGTTTCCTACACGCCCATATTGTTGGAACAGCCTCAGACTTAAGATCCAGTCGTCGTGTAAGCCTACGTCCCATAGCTGTGATAATCTTCACACGTGAAATGATCTACAGATGACGGAGTGAGAGGACGGTCCTTTCCAATGTGCCCGTTTAAAGTTGACAGCTTTAGTCCACACTCTGGATATTTGGGGGTCTTTGGGTTGTTTGTGCACAGGGGTCCAGTGTACATCCAATTACTGCAGCCAAAAACAACAACAACACCTTTCTGTCACTCTGTATTACTGTAAGAGCATCTTCTAGCGTTGTTGTCCACCATCTATGTCACACACATAACACCTACGGCAGTTTCCGACCAGCGGGCGGAGCTAAACAGTCTTCAAAGACTGTATTTGTTTGCAGACTTTGTAAAATTTTTTTAACATTTTCTGATTTTTAATATTAACAAGTTAGGGTCTCAAATGTATTTATGTGTTTGACATGTTCATATCAGCTGGTGTTTAGTCTTTAAAGAAGCCTTACCCTGCATTTACACTGCCTCTGCGTGTCACTCCACCGCAACATGTCATGTTTGTTCTGAAAGTGAACAGTCAGTTCCGTCAGATGCAGCCGTGCACTGGATCTAATGCATCAGTTTTAGGGACGTGGTGCACTGATAAGTTGAGAGGAGCTGAAATGTATGCATGTTGTATGTGTATTCAGCTCAAGTTTTGAAATGCGTTTTGAAATCACACCCTAGTTACCGTGTAGTGTTGTCTGAATTCTCAATTCAATCAGATATATATATATATATATATATATATATATATATATATATATATATATATATATATATATATAGTTCACTACATTCGTACCCACAATGCACCGTAAAACTAGTGGACAACCAATGTACCCTACTTACATGTTGACGCCCCTCAATGCATAGCGGCTTCTTTGGAAAGTTCGTCGTCCGAATTCCCTCTACTGTCTCCCTCACTGCTCCCCCATATAGTGTAGAACACTATAGTGCAGTCTATGTAGTGAACAGGGAACGAGTTAACGAGTGGACCATTTCAGACACGCCCTATGTTCTGTTTTTTAGATGTTCAGACAAGGTTTAAACTGTTCAAGATCCGTACAGGACAAAATGATCTGATTAATAAACTGGAGTGTGTTAATCAATAGCATGAATCGAAATCTTTCTAAGCTTATAAACTTTGTGGGAAATATTGCCACAGGATGGGCTGCCTCTCAGGAGATGGCAGGTGTGGCCTTGTAGAGGGCCACAGGAAGAGGCTAATGGGAGGCGCTGTACTTGTTGTGTTGTTTGAGATGTGCTTTGTGTTGTGAATGTGTTGGGCTGGTCACAGACACTGTTATCAATGAATCAATCAATCAATCAATCAACCTTTGTTTTCACTCAGGAGTGCATTAAGGGAGACCCTCATTTACAATGTCGCTGAGCATTACAATTAATTTTAATGAGTACTTAAAATGTAAAAGAAACAAGAAGAATAGAGACAAAATAAGTAAAATAATAAGTAAGATCAATTTAAAAAGAAAAACAAATCAAAACTGAATAAGAAACTAAAATCAGGAATAAGACCAAATAAATAAATAAATACATACATATTAAAATAAATAAATAAATAAATAAATAAATGTCTAAAGGTGACCTCCCTGCATGGTTTCAAGCTGCCGTTATGTGTCTTTTCTGCTTGCTCTAATGAAAAAGAACAGAAATGATGGTGGTGTCACTCATCAGTATTGTTATCCTTGTCTTTTATACTAATACTTCATTTAAGTGCCAGCATCAGTACAATCGATCCTACGTTCACGCCTGCCATGAACCCTCTAACGCTGATGATGTTATTTACAACAAAATCAATAAACATTGCAAATAACAGAGCACATGTTAAGAAAGCTACATACTAAACACTGCGGCCGGAGTTCATTTATTTACAATGACAGTTGTCAATTTGAGGTTAATTATGGTTAAAGTGGAGTTTAACTGTATGCAAATCAGGAGTGAAGCAATGTGGTGATTAGCAGTAGTAAGTACTAAGCGTTGCGCAGTACGTGCTTCATCTCCACCACATTAAAACGGTTCACTCCTTTAATTAGTTTCTAGATTTTTGTTCCTACTAGAGAAGGAGGCGGTGCTTTCTCCCACAAATACAGCAACACTGACCGCTGTTTACTTCTCACATTGACTGCACGGACAGATTAAATCAAAACAAACACCCGATTTCACTTCAGGACTGTTATTTTTAGTGGGAGAAGCATCTGATTCGAGCTTGGCGTCAGTGAAACCACGTCAAACAGACCTTGAGTTCCGAACGGCCTGAGGCGATGAGCAGCCAGCGATGTGGGCTACAAGAGTCAAAAAGTCGCTGCTGGTGTGAGCGCAAGGTTGCTCTTATTTTCTCAGTGAAGGGTAGCGTCGCTCCGTTTGAGTGAAGGGTTCAGTTTGATCTTCTGTCTTCCAAACACTTTATAATCCAGTTTTTTTTGGAGAGTTTGTAAAAGAAATCTATTGCAATAAATGCAACACTCTGTGTTCCTGACTTGTCAACCAATCAGAGGCTGTGTTGGCCAAACAGAGGCTGTGACTTGTCGACCAATCAAAGGCTGTGTTTCTGACTTCTCAACCAGTTAGAGGCTGTGTTCCTGAATTGTCAACCAATCAGAGACTGTTTCTGACTTGTCGACCAATCAAAGGCCGTGTTCCTGACTTGTCGACTAGCCAAAGGCTATGTTCCTGACTTCTCGACCAATCAAAGGCTGTGTTCCTGACTTGTCGACTAGCTAAAGGCTATGTTCCTGACTTGTCGACCAATCAAAGGATATGTTCCTGACTTGTCGACTAGCTAAAGGCTATGTTCCTGACATGTCAACCAATCAGAGGCTGTGTTTCTGAATTGTTTCTGAATTTATGACTATTTGTTGACCAATCAAAGGCTGTGTTGACCGAACAGAGGCTGTGACTTGCTGACCAGTTAAAGGCTGTGTTTATGCCTTCTCGGCCAATCAGAGTCTGTCAGCCAAACAGAGGCTGTGACTTGCTGACCAATTAAAGGCTGTGTTTATTACTTGTCGACCAAGTAGAGACTGTGTTCCTGACTTGCCGGCCAAACAAAGGTTGTGTTTGTGATTTGTTGACCAATCAGAGGTTGTGTCGGCCAAACACAAGCTTTGACTTGCTGACCAATTAAAGGCTGTGTTTATGACTTGTCGACCAATTAGAGACTGTGTTCCTGACTTGTCAACCAATCAAAAACTGTGTTCCTGACTTGTTGACCAATCAGAGACTGTGTTCCTGACTTGTTGACCAGTCAGAGACTGTGTTCCTGATTGGACCAATCAAAAGCTGAGTTCATTACTTGTCCAACCCTTCCGAAGCTGCATTCCGGACTTGTCTACTAATCAGAGGCTGTATTCCTGACTTTCTTGACCAATCAGTGGCTGTGTTCTTGACATGTTGGCAATCGGAGGCTGTGTTCCAGACTTGTTGACCAATCACAGGCTGTATTCCTGACTTGTTGACTAATCAGAGGCTGTGTTCCTGACATGTTGGCAATCAGAGGCTGTGTTCCTGACTTGTTGACCAATCACAGGCTGTATTCCTGACTTGTTGACCAATCACAGGCTGTATTCCTGACTTGTTGACCAATCACAGGCTGTATTCCTGACTTGTTGACCAATCAGAGGCTATGTTTCTGATCTGCCAACCAGTCAGAGGCTGTATTCCTGACTTGTTGACGAATCACAGGCTGTACTCCTGACTTGTTGACCTATCAAAGGCTGTATTTCTGACTTGTTGACCAATCAGAGGCTATGTTTCTGATCTGCCAACCAGTCAGAGGCTGTGTTCCTGACTTGTTGACCGATCACAGGCTGTATTCCTGACTTGTTGACCAATCAAAGGCTGTATTCCTGACTTGTTGACCAATCACAGGCTGTATTCCTGACTTGTTGACCAATCACAGGCTGTACTCCTGACTTGTTGACCAATCACAGGCTGTGCTCCTGACTTGTTGACCTATCAAAGGCTGTATTTCTGACTTGTTGACCAATCAGAGGCTATGTTTCTGATCTGCCAACCAGTCAGAGGCTGTGTTCCTGACTTGTTGACCGATCACAGGCTGTACTCCTGACTTGTTGACCTATCAAAGGCTGTATTTCTGACTTGTTGACCAATCAGAGGCTATGTTTCTGATCTGCCAACCAGTCAGAGGCTGTGTTCCTGACTTGTTGACCGATCACAGGCTGTATTCCTGACTTGTTGACCAATCAAAGGCTGTATTCCTGACTTGTTGACCAATCACAGGCTGTATTCCTGACTTGTTGACCAATCACAGGCTGTACTCCTGACTTGTTGACCAATCACAGGCTGTGCTCCTGACTTGTTGACCTATCAAAGGCTGTATTTCTGACTTGTTGACCAATCAGAGGCTATGTTTCTGATCTGCCAACCAGTCAGAGGCTGTGTTCCTGACTTGTTGACCGATCACAGGCTGTACTCCTGACTTGTTGACCTATCAAAGGCTGTATTTCTGACTTGTTGACCAATCAGAGGCTGTGTTTCTGATCTGCCAACCAGTCAAAGGTGTTCCTGAGATATATTTATTGTTTTATGTGCAACGATTTGATGCTGCACATTATACGACCCGTGAGGGTGAATATAACCAAGGGGACCTCAAGTGTGACCAGTAAAGGTCTATTGTGATCCAATCCCTCTAACCACCCTCAGTGGTGGTCACTGATGCATATGACCAGGTCAAGTGAAAGTTTCAGTGCTAAAGATGGCAATTCATTCTGCCTAAGTTTGTATAAAGCCTCACGTTTTGCATGCGCAGCTCGCCCTCCTTCAGTCCCATCAGGGCCTCAGAACCACAAGAAGCAAACCCCAGACATCAAAGCTGCTTCGGCTGATCGAGTATATTTGGTGGGTGGGGTGAGGGGGATGGAATTGTGTACATTAGATTGCTTTAAACTCTAAAACTTGCATCTTTTTATCATCCTGTGGTTGCAGTCTGCAGTCTGCAGCCTGAGCGTGGCTGAACTTAGAAAGGGTGGGAGTGCTGTTCCAGACAGCCCACATCAGACAGACTAATGAAAACAGCACAAGGCAGTGATGTGTCTGCTGGACGGGCCAGCGCTCACACACTCCAACATAAGCACTGGGCCCGTGGCCAGAGTAAGCAGCTTCTGCTGGCCGTTTGTTGTTGTTGTTGTCGTTGTTGTCGTTTTTTTGTTTTTTTCTCCTCCCCTGCTCTCTTTGTGCCTCAGCTCCGATGCCTTAAACACATGTATCGTCGTAAGCCGAGTCCTGAACCACAGTCTGGGGAGCCGTGACGTGACGTGGGCAGCATGTCTCGCGTCTGTCACAGAGAGCTAATATGGAGAAGACCAGACCGGGGTCAAAGACTTCACCGGCACGGTTCTTTTGGCCAGGAGTGCGTGTGGATTTGAGCGAGGCCGGCGTACGTTAATATGAGCCTCCTGCGGTGGAGGGGAGCGGTTGTGTAAGAGCGAGAGAACTCCTCGGAGAAATATTGGCCTGCGAGGGCTTTTTATAGCACTTTTCTTTCCCTTCATCTCTCTCAGCTGGAGATAATTCTCTCCAGAGTGCCGAGGACGCGAGGTAGGAAAATCAAATCGGACAGGCCACTGGCGTGCATAATCACACAAAAAGCCATCGCGGCCGTAACCGACGCTCGGCGGAAGCTTAACGTCGTGTTACTTGATTGTTTTTTGGGTTTTTTTTATATACACGCTTATGTAAGCTTCACATTTTATCTTTCATCTCATCGTCAGGGTGGGATCAAATGCATGCTGCTGAGATAGGTGGACGGTAGAGATAGGTGGTAACTTGGGGGGGGTCAGAATGTGATGGGTTTTTGTTTTATGTATCGAGGTCCAAGCTAGGAGGCCGCATGACCGGTGCAGAGCTGTCCGCAGGCTGGCTGTCAGGAGGCACCGGCCTCTCGGTGGGAGAGGCTTTTTAATCTTGTGAACAGACTGTGGACATTATTAGTGTTGCAGAGCTGCTGGAGTAATTGTGTCCGCGGAGGGTGGGCTTGGTGTGTGAGCTTGGTCCGGCCTCCACATGGGTTACGTGGGGCTGTGTTAGCCCTGGCTGGCGGCCTTGTGTAATGAAAAAAAATCAAAAGGGCTATGTATCCTGCATCTTCTTCCCTGGTGATGCTACAGTGGTGTCAGAAGTAAAGTAAGACACAGAAGAAGTAACTGAACTCACCTTCAGCCACACCTTTCATGCTGGTGGTAACTACTTCCCACGCTGACTAGGCCCAACTACCTGATACAGGCTAACACAAATGGCACATGCAAACAGTGAAACTAATGAACAGCAACTATTAACAACTATAAGCAGTCCCTACTTACAGGGAGAGCGCGCCTCCCGTGAGCCTCTGTGCAGAGCTTTTTGTGGGCCATGCCTCCTGAACATTTCAATCAATCAATCAATCAACATTTATTTGTATAGTGCTTTCTACAAACTCAAAGCAGCTTTACAGACAAGCAGTTTATGAAAAAGAGGAATCAAAGAGGAGGATGCTAAGAAAAGAGTCCATGCATAGCCAAACGTGAGAAAGGGTATCGAGTTCCAAGCCCCCCCAGAGCAAGCCTGAGGGGATCGTGGTGAAGAAACACTCCCTAATAAAAGAAAGAAACCTTGAGAGGAACCCAGTTTTAAGGAAGGAACCCCAACAAAGCTAATGAGATTATAAAACAGGATACAATAAGAAGCTCGGCTTAAACATGTTTTATAAATATTCTAGTTCAGGAGGCGGTGTAGTACTGTAGTAGCTCCGGTCATTCAGACTGACGAGCAGGAGAACATCCTCAGGTCAGACAGGAGGGACAGATGATCAGCCAATGAGGATGGAGCTCTGGTGTCTTCTGTGTGATGACGTTATGATAATACTTTTACTTCTATTTATGAATACTTGTAAGAAGAGCAGTTCCATTATAAACAGACGTAGTGGCGGGCAATGTGATGATATTTATCGTTATCAGAGGAAGCGTTTTCATAGTCAGCCACACATGACTTTTCATGGTCAGGAAACCAGAGAGAATGACTTATATCTAATAACGTCTGATCTTTAAAGTGCTGTAGATCTGAGTAGCTTGGACAACGCTCCTCACCAGTTGTCCTCTCAAAGTCATTCATGGTGTTAGTGTTACAATCATGTGATCAGTGATTGGTGGACATTGCCGAGCAGCAAGGTTGACAAAGTTGACTAGAAGATTAGTTCTTGCAGCCTCTAGTTAGCACAAAAAAATTAAAAATATCTTGGAAATAAAAACATTTTAACGTTTATATATATATATATATATATATATATATATATATATATATATATATATATATATATATATACACCAATCAGCCATAACATTAAAACCACCTCCTTGTATCTACACACACTGTCCACTGTATCAGCTCCACTGACCATACAGGAGATGGATGGATGGATGGATGGATGGATGGATGGATGGATGGATGGATGGATGGATGGATGGATGGATGGATGGATGGATGGATGGATGGATGGATGGATGGATGGATGGATGGATGGATGGATGGATGGATGGATGGATGGATGGATGGATGGATGGATGGATGGATACTTTATTGATCCCGAAGGAAATGTAGCAATTTGAGGAGCTACACTCACAGACTGTAGTTCATCTCATTCTCTGCACACACTGTTTATCTTCTTTCACACTGTTCTTTAATGGTCAGGACCCCCACATGACCACCACAGAGCAGGTACTATTAAGACGGTAGATCATTCTCAGCACTGCAGTGACACTGACTTGGTGGTGGTAGTGTGTTAGTGTGTGTTGTGCTGGTGTGAGTGGATCAGACACAACAGTGCTGCTGCTGATGGAGTGTTTAAACACCTCCGTGTCACTGCTGGACTGAGAATCATCCACCAACCAAAACTATCCAGACAGCAGTGTCCTGTGGGCGGCGTCCTGTGTCCATTAATGAAGGACTAGAGGACACAAACTGTGCAGCAGCAGATGAGCTATCACCTTCAACTTTACATCTACAAGATAGCATGGTAGGAGTGTCTAATAGAGTGGACAGTGAGTGGACACAACACACACTAACACACCACCACCATGTCAGTGTCACTGCAGTGCTGAGAATGACCCACCACCCACATAATACCTGTGGGGGTCCTGACCACTGAAGAACTGGGTAACTAAGTATACAGAGAATCAGATGAACTACAGTCTGTAAGTGTAGAACTACAAAGTGCTCCTATATGGTAAATGTATATATATATATATATATATATATATATATATATATATATATATATATATATATATATATATATATATATATATATATACTCCATTAAAGTTTATCAGTAAATAAGGTGTCCAAATAGCTCTCGGACTTACTTAGAAATTAAATGGACTGCTGCTGTCAACTCGTGCCCCAAGCAGTCAGGGTTTCGGTGTCTTGATCAAGGGCACTTCTGTTGTATCCTGTCAGTTAAGGGGATCAAACCAACAACCTTCTGATCACAAGGCTGCTTCCCAAACCTCCAGCCCACGACCTGTCAGCCAAACTCCACACTTTCCAGCAAACCCTGGATCGCCTTGCGTCTTCAGGAAACCAGAGATACGGCGCCTTAAATCACCAGCTGTTGTCTTCTCTGAGGCGTCCATGATGTTAGTGTTGTAATCGCATGATCGGCGACTAGTCAGCACTGCCAAACAATAACGTCGACAAGCTGTTTAGTCCTCGCAGCCCCTAGTTAGCGGCCAAAAGTTGGCAAAAAGTCTTTAAACAGAGAAAGAAATGTGGCGAGAGCGTGACGAGAGAAGCTTCCGGAGCTCGGCGAGCGCTCGT
Organism: Megaleporinus macrocephalus; assembly: GCA_021613375.1. Classification (NCBI taxonomy): domain Eukaryota; kingdom Metazoa; phylum Chordata; class Actinopteri; order Characiformes; family Anostomidae; genus Megaleporinus; species Megaleporinus macrocephalus. Next base: position 6,921,341 of record CM038703.1, read on the forward strand.
GTACTGATCTTCTTCCAGCCTGTCTTTGGCATGGCGCGCGTCCCGGCCCGGCTGCGCTCGGACGGCTGCCTGAGCCGTCCAGGCAGCGTGGGCGACTGTGTTATTAATTACTGTGGGTTCTTGGCTCCTGAGTTGTGATTGTGTTCTCAAAACATGTCATGAAAACATTTCCCTCGAACAGCTGCTTTCTTCTGCGCTGTGCACGGATTGAAGTGGCGTTTGTGTTTCATCTGCTCCGAGGCTGCGGGGCCTTCTGTACTGCGAGTGAGTCACTAGAAGCAGGTGCGGTTAATGCGCTAATGGGTGCTCATACAAATGCACACTCGCATACTCAGACACATTCTGTCTAATTAGCCCTATAATGTCAGGAGAGAAATTACAGGTCACTGAGGTTGCGCAAGCAGCTCTCCTGCTGAAGTCCGTGGGCCTGACCGCATAATATTTTGATTCGAAACAAGTTCCCGACTTCTAATTACGTTTAAATTCCCTTCAAGTTGGAGGCTTCGTGGTAGCTTTGTAATCTGCCCTTAATGAAACTCGACCCTGGTTTCTTTGCAGTAATGAGGGGCTTCTCTGTCTGTGTGGTTAGTCCGCGCCTTGTTATCTCCACGTATTAGTGGCAGTGGACCCTCCGCTGATTACAGCTTTTTTCTTCTTTTTTTTTATTTGGCAGCAGTTCTGACCAGGGGCCTTGGTGTCGTCGCTGTGCACGCAGAGACTCGTCGCCATGGGAAAACAGAACAGCAAGCTCAGGCCCGAGATGCTACAGGACCTGAGGGAGAACACTGAGTTTTCTGACCACGAGCTGCAGGAGTGGTACAAGGTGAGACATGCAACTTGATTGTTGTTAACTATGATAAACATATCGTCGCCGTCCAATGAAAAATTTGATTTTGAGTTTTCTATATCATTTGAACATCATTTCATGATGAATGGACCAATAGAAGGGCTTCAAAGTAGCTCAGCAAAAAAATCTGGTTCCATTGACTTACATTGGAAAGTATGTTACTGCCAAAGGTGTTCAATCACCCATCTAAATGATTGAATTCAGCAGATCCAATCACTTCCATGGCCACAGGTGTATAAAACCAAGTACCTAGTCCTGCAGACTGCTTCTACACACACTAGTAAAGAGTGGGTCTCTCTCAGGACCTCAGTGAACTCCAGTGTGGTGCCGTGATAGGACGCCACTTGTGCAACAAGTCCAGTGGTGACGTTTCCTCACTACTAAATATTCCACAGTGGACTGTCAGTGGTGTTAGAACAAAGTGGAAGTGATTGGGATCGACAGCAACTCAGACACCAAGTGGTAGAACACATACAATGACAGAGCAGGTCAGTGGATGCTGAGGAGCATAGAGCACAGAGGTCACCAACTTTCTACAGAGTCAATCACTACAGACCTCCAAACTTCATGAGACCTTCAGTTCAGCTCAAGAACAGAGCGTAGAGAGCTTCATGGAATGGGTCTCCATGGCCGAGCAGCTGCATTCAAGCCTTACATCACCAAGAACAATGCCAAGCGTTGGATGCAGTGGTGTAAAGCATGCCAATACTGGACTCTAGAGCAGTGGAGACGTGTTCTCTGGAGTGACCAATCACGCTTCTCTGTCTGGCAATCCGATTGACGAGTCTAGGAGAACCGTACTTGTCTGACTGCCTTGTGCCGAGTGTACAGTTTGGTGGATTTTATCCAGGAGGTGGGCTCGGACGCTTAGTTCCATTGAAAGGAACTTCAGCAGACCAAGAGATTTTGGGCAACTTCCCAACTTTGTGGGGACATTTTGGGGACGGCCCCTTCCTGTTCTAACATGACTGCACACCAGTGCTCAAATAAAGCTCCATAAAGACACTGATGAGAGAGTTTGGCGTGAAAGAACTGGAGTCCTGACCTCAACCTGATAGAACACCTTTGGGATGAATTAGAGCGGAGACTGTGAGCCAGACCTTCTCGTCCAACATCAGTGTCTGACCTCACTCACTCAATGGTCTTCTGGAAGAACGTTCCCAAAAACACACTCCTAAACCGTGTGGAGAGTCTTCCCAGAAGAGTTGAAGCTGTTATAGCTGCAAAGGTTGGGCCGACATCATATTAAACCCTATGGATTAAGAAGGCTGTGAAGACATACGAGCCAATACTTTTGGCAGTAGATTGTAGCTTGAATATCTTATCTTTTTATATTCAGTAAATAATATCTGGTGCTCAAGTAAAGTAAAAGTTTAGTTCCAGTTTTCTCCTGGGCTCCCCAGACACTGAACGACTGCGCTGGCCAACTGTAAGCGCAATTCTTGCAAAATGGTCTCACAGAGCGTGGTCACCAATTGCTGGACCAAGTTGCAGGACCACTAATTGTCTATCCTCTCACTACAGAGTTATAGACTACCTCTGCAAGCAACAGTAGCTAAAGAACTGTGCATCCTGAAACTAATGCTCTGGATGGAGAGGCTGTAGAGCTGCAACTCTGGTGCATTTCTACTTCTTTTTGATGCATTTGATGCGATACTTTAATCAGAGTAAGACTGTTTTTATCAGAACCGCTGAAGCATGTGATTTACCAAGTCGTGAATACATTAGAATCTTCTTAAGAGTAAGCCTGTCACAATTCTTACATAATCAACCAATTATTTATCAATTATTTAGTCTCATAGTCATAACAGACCTACAACACTAGGTGGCCTGCCTTTTAGAAGTCTAAACTAATAAGAAGTCATGCTGTAATACGTATGAAAGCATCATATGCCATCATTCTGTCACATGATGCTATTAATCCACAGCCTGGCCCACGTGCACACACTAACATCAGAGCAAATCTGTTCCCCTGAGATACAGAACGCTGTCCCGGCTGCATCTCTGTGTGTAGCGATCAGAGGAAATGAGCTGCACTAAGAGGCTCTGTATCTCAGGCTCAAGCGCTGCTGCGATGGCCCTGAGGAGCGGCTGGGATGCCTGCAGTAAATACACGGCTATATGAACGGATTAGGCCACGTGTATTGAAATGTAAGCTCCGGTGAGTCATGCTGGCTGAAGGGCTGAAAAAGAGCTGAGTGAACACATTCTGACCTGAACACAACCTCACAGCCTGGGCGCTCGGGGTCAGGGAGCAAACGAGGGGCTTCATCCTGGATGTCTGCACTAATCCTGTGGAAAAGAAAACATTAAAAAAGGTCTAATTCTTATAAGTGCATGTTTTGCTATTAACGGTGGTCATTTCTGCCAGTGGAGTCACATTATTATGACCACCCGCTAATATCCAGAGTATCCGCCGTTTGCAAACGGGCTGGGAGGCTTAATAAGGTTCTGGTAGGTTGTCACAGGTATCTAGAGTCATGTTGACTGCGGTGCTGCTGGAGGGAGCGTGGGGGAGGATCCATGGAGTGAACGCAACCATCCAGGTGGTCCCACAGATGCTCAATTGGGTTCAAGTCTGGGGAATAAGGGGTCCAGAGTAGAACTTGGGAGTTTCAGTCATTATCTTCCAACCCATGTAGGACACTGGTTGTCTGCAAGGCAGCTGGAATTCTTTAACAGTGTTTACAAGAGGTTCCTATGACAGTATGCCTCTCTCTCTCTTATTAGGGGTTCCTCAAGGATTGCCCGAGTGGTCACCTGAACGTGGAGGAGTTCAAGAAAATCTATGCCAACTTCTTCCCGTACGGTGACGCCTCCAAGTTCGCCGAACACGTCTTCCGCACGTTTGACACCAACAACGACGGAACCATCGACTTCCGGGAGTTCATCATCGCTCTGAGCGTGACTTCGCGGGGGAAGCTGGATCAGAAGCTGAAGTGGGCCTTTAGCATGTACGACCTGGACGGCAACGGCTACATCAGCCGCGAGGAGATGCTGGAGATCGTGCAGGTCAGGAGAAACAGTTGCTAAAGGATAGAGAAGCTGTTACCATGGAGCTCCAAAGATTCTTACATTCACAGCATTTGGAAGACACTCTTTTTCAGAGTGACTTACAGTTTACCTGTACACAGGTAGGTGAAGGTAGTGTTACAGTTTACCTGTACACAGGTAGGTGAAGGTAGTGATACAGTTTACCTGTACACAGGTAGGTGAAGGTAGTGTAACAGTTTACCTGTACACAGGTAGGTGAAGGTAGTGTAACAGTTTACCTGTACACAGGTAGTTGAAGGTAGTTGTACAGTTTACCTGTACACAGGTAGGTGAAGGTAGTGTTACAGTTTATCTGTACACAGGTAGGTGAAGGTAGTGTTACAGTTTACCTGTACACAGGTAGGTGAAGGTAGTGCCACAGTTTACCTGTACACAGGTAGGTGAAGGTAGTGCCACAGTTTATCTGTACACAGGTAGGTGAAGGTAGTGCTACAGTTAACCTGTACACAGGTAGGTGAAGGTAGTGCTACAGTTTACCTATACACAGGTAGGTGAAGGTAGTTTTTACAGTTTACCTGTACACAGGTAGGTGAAGGTAGTGTTAACCCCCCCAGAGTGGTCTCTCTGCAGCAGAGGGGTTGAAATGTCCGCTGTTCTTGGGGTGCCAGAGCCGATAGATGGCATCCTTCTCCTGGTTGCGACATGGGGAGGGAAGCTGGAGCCCCAGTGCTTGGCCTTGTCCGGCTATGACACCAGCACCGGCTCAAAGTGTTGCGAGATGGCTATCACGCTGCCCTGTCGGCTGATCCTCGCTGCCACCTCTTTGACCATCCTCCAGCTGGTCTTCAATGACAAGCCTACTCCACAGCCCAGCACAACATAGCATAAAGAACGCATGTGCGATCTTTAGCTGAACCAAGCCTCTTATCACAGTCACGACAAGAGCCTCCGCGCTACAGTATGTATCTCTCACGAGTATCATTAAACAACAACTCATATATACATAACCACTTCATCTGAGGCCTTTCTGCGAGGGAGCTTTTAGAGGCCCTTCACACGTCTGCTTCCATTCACCACCACTGTGAACAGTTCCGACTTTCTATAACGAAGCATTTCACACCAAACTACTTTGAAATACTTTGTTTACACCTTAATGGCTTAATTATGCAAAAAAATATGGGGAATAAATGTGTGGAATTTGTCGTTAATGGCTCAGGAGACAAGAAATGTATGCTTGAGCGGGTATAAGAGACACTAGAAGACTTTTAAAAGACTCTGAAAAGACGTTTAATAGACTAAAGTCTGACACAATCTCACATCTAAAGACTAGTCACAGACTTTTAGGGCGTTTTCACACCTGTAGTTGGTTTCTCTGGTCCGGATCAGGTAATGAGTTTGTTTACTTGGAGTGTTTCCTCCTCGGTTAAGTTTGTTTTCACAGGCAAAAACCTAAACGAACCACGTGAGCATGTGGTCTCCTCTGATTGGTCAGAGCTATCTGGCGTGCGAGCAAGAAAGTAAACACAGGGAGAAGATCTGGTTTTCCCAAACTACTGCACATTTCTTGTAGAGCGTATCACGGAGCAGCGGCAGAGACAGCATCTGTTCATAGCTGTAATAATAATCTGATAATATACCTGCACTACAGTCCACCTGCAGACCACCCAGCTCACTCCAAACATCAAGTAGACAACGTCCCTCACTGCTAGTCCAAGAGACACCTCGCTTCATTGTCCTCGCCCTGTTAGCTGCTACAGTTCTCCAGTTCTCTGTTTACACCATCTGCCGCATCCCATAATGCAAAGCACACCTGGCTGCAGGAGATGTTTAGATCAAATTTGTGGAGTACACCTAATACTTGGCTCGGATCATGTTCTCCAGACTTTGTTTGGAACCGGACCGAGACCACCTCCTCTCGAGGGTCTCGTTGCGGTTGTTTTGGTCCACACTCGAGTGCGATTACTGTTTTCACACCTGCCAAAACGAACCGCACCAAAAGAACCAGAGTCTGTTTTAACCGGACTAATGGCTGGTTCACGACTGTCTGAGTGGTCAGGTCTTTGTGTGGTTCACACTACGTGACTGGTTGAGCTGTAATCATGAGTCTTTCAGTTGTTTTAGCTTTCACACTACAGGACTGATCAGCAACACGGGGTCACGAATTACACGACTTTCACTCTGAAGAATCACAGACTCATCTGGCTTCGGTCCAAAACAGGGTTATTATCATTAACGAAAATGAATGAAATATTGAAAACTGAAATTCAGAAAAATTTTGGTCAACTGAAATAAATACAAACGGCAATTAAAGACAATAACGAGAACTAAATGGAACTGTATTATGTGTTTACAAATCTAACTAAAACGTACTGAAATTGTAGATAGAAAGCCCTTCGTTTTCGTGTTTGTCCATTTATTTACAAGCCTTGAAGATACTAAATCGTTTTTTTCCACTCGAGCAGTTTCACGTTAGCTGCCGGCACCATACGTCACTCTGACCACACTTCTTGTTCACAGTCTGTTCCTGCTCACAACGCTAGCCTGCTAGATGACCACAGCTAAAGTTGGGAGAAAGCGACAGAGTCCTATACGGGATTTCTTTGAATATGACTGCCAGAAAGATAAAAGCAAGTGTCTTGTATTGAAAACAGGTGATAAAATATGTGGAATATTTCTGAAGGGGATGAACCCCACCAATCTCAAAGCCCATTTGAGAAGCGCACACAAGAAGGCTAATTGCGAGAACCTTGACGAGCTAGCCTCTCTGAGTAGCTCCCCCAAAAGAGGAGCCACATCCCGGCCCGGTATCACCGGGAAGAAAACAATCATTACGGACTGCTTTCACCGGCGACCGAGCTGCTGGTTAGTTAATACGCAGGAGCTCCGCGAGCGCGAGGAAGCATTGGTAAATATGTTTATTGAAACTGGGACGTCCACACGACTATGTGACTCGAATACCTGCAAAAAGTTTAACATTTCACTCGAACCAAGATTCAACTCACCCGGTTCTGCAAGAGTGAATAACCTTATTGGAGCTAAGATGGAAAAGGCAAAGCACAAACTGAAGGAGATCATACATTTTTTTAAATGGTATCTTTTGTTGAGTTTTTATTACACAATAATTACTCTGACTTTTGAATCCTGCACCTGAAAAATAGCACAAAGTATAAAAAAACTAAAACTAATACTAGAACTAATGAAAACTAAACTAAAACTAAGCATTAAAAATAACAATAACTAATAAAAACTAACAAACCCTCTCTACAAACTAATTAAAACTAACTGAATTAGAGTCACAACGAAATAAAACGAAACTATAATTAAAAATCCAGAACTATTATAACCTTGGCCAAAAACACGTTTTTGTCACGAGAACACACGAAAACTAAACGCATGTGAGAGCTACAATACCACGTAGAACATAGACTGTTTCCAAAACGGACGTCAACAAACCAGCAGTACGAGTTGTTTCTGCGCTGATTTTCAAGAAAGAAGAAAAAGTTATGAAGATAAAGGTACGGGACCAGCAGAGTTCTGTTCTGCAGAGAGAGCTGGAGGTAAATATATATTTTATCAATGAAAACGTTTGTGTCGCCTGCAGCCGCAGAGAGATTGCGTGAACGGTGACGTGGTTCTCTCTATGTGATCTCATTGGCTGTAGCTAGACGCTGCTGTTGACTAGATATTAAACATGCTAGATATTTGCCGAGCGTCTGCGATTAGTTGGCGGAAACCTCAACGACAGGTCTGCGAGCGTCTTTCAGCCGTTCACACTACTCGACTGAGCGAGCGCCGAGTGGACGCCGATTTGCCTCCGAGCAGAGATTTTTCACAGCGATCTACAAAAAACAATAGCCGACTGAAAAACCAGTCTTAAATCGTGTAGTATGAACTTGGCATAACTAGTGCTGGTGTGAAAACACCCTTAGTCACAAACTTTTAGTCACAGACTAGTCACAGGCTATGATTCTGCAAAGACTGGGGGTCTTTCAGAGTCACTATGTCCCATTTATATGATTGAGGCTAGCAATATTCAGCTAAATGTACGGTTCCCTTGTAAACACTGTAACCTTGTTGGGCTGGGATTTCGAGGGCTTCCGCGATTTCTGTCCACCTTTTTTCCTTTTCCACTCTTTGGTGGTATAAATGTGAAGACATGTCAAAGAGGTACTCTTGCTCACTCCACAGCTCACTCCACAGCTCACTCCACAGCTCCACCAGTTTCTCTTTCTTCTGTACAGTTCAGGAGAACCCCAGTTTCCGAACCCTCGCCAGACTCCCCTCCATGTCTATATCCTTTACCCGCCAGACATTCCTGTGCTTGTCCCGCAGCTTCCCGTTTGGTGGTGAACAGAGCTCTCCTATTGGTTGGCAACAATGTTCACGTCACTATTTGCGTGAGCCAAGATTTCAGACTTATGATTATATTGAAGACGATTGATTTTATCGAAACACTAGCACAAGAAAAAGACTCTAGCAAGACTCTCCTGCTTTTATTCCCGACACTGGAAATATTGTGTTAGGCCAGCATAAGAGAGACAACGTTTAAAGCTCTTGGCTCAGTTCTTAGCAAAAGCTTTTCTCAGATTTTGATTAAGTGTACCATCATCCCAAAAACATCCAGCTCCAATTCCAAAGCAGCATCTCGTTCTTATGGCTTTGACTGCACATCCCCGGCTGGTGCTCGTTTGAGTGGCATGTGCCCTGAATCTGTTGAGTAATCTCCAGCCTGCAGGTGTCGAATGTGCAGGCTGTTCAGTTATAGATGAGCTCGTGTCAATTCTTGGAAATGCAGTTAATGCAGTGTTAACATAGTCGACCATATGTTTTGCCCTAGCTGGAGCGATGCCACACACACACACAGCTGCAGCTCCTGGCCTTTATAACCCTAATGTGATATTCCAGGCTGCGTGGATTTGGGAAATTAGATTGGCGGGTCTGATTCAGTGAGGCCTGTCGTAGGGCCGCGTGGTCAGTCGTCATAAATCCTTCACTGGTGAAAACTTTCTAAAATTAGTCTGCAGGCTCTTGGCTCTTGCTTAATGTGAATCTAATGAAGTAGTACACAAACAGCTGTATTTATTATCTAAGACATGCGGCAGGCGCGGCTGTGCGTGGGGCTAAAACTCCCTGATCACTCGGCTGAAACTCCTGCGGACTCCTACACTTCTGTTTGGAGTACTAGTCCATTCCCTCGCTCCCTGTGCAGCAAGCCCACTGAGACTGCTACTAGCATGTGTTTAACGTGTGCAGCTTGCATTCAGATGCAGTCAAGAGTGCCCCAAGCCAGCCCCCCTAACCAACAACCTCAATGGGGGAGAGTGGTGGAGATGAAGTGGGGGATGATGATGATAGCGTCAGCCCTGGTGATGTTCCCTCGTGGATTAGCAAGTTAAATTTAACCAGGATTTATCCCAGTGTGCAGAACGCCGGGATTATCCGCGGGCTCATGGGCGTTACGGTTGGCTGGCGCGTGGAGATTGCAGAGCCGTTTCGTGTTTTACTATGGGCGCTGCTGCTCTAACGGAGCGGGAAGGGCTGGACGGACACTGTAGCACCCGCTCCGCTACATTAGCAGTGGCCCTCTGACCACCGATACCCGCACGGGGGTTGTAAATGCAGTATTCCAATTAGAGCAGTTCATTCTGTGGTTTATGTCAGGCCACAGTGCAGCCGTGACATGATGTGAGGACTCGTCATCAGTCCTGAGCAGTAAGCAGATGGCTCAACTGTCCAGATTCTGATGAGGCTCTAAACTAGGGATAGAATACTAATGACGTTACTGCTCTTCTCAACTTAATCCATCATACTCTGTCACTCCTGTGTCACAGGCCATCTATAAGATGGTGTCATCGGTGATGAAAATGCCAGAGGACGAGTCCACACCGGAGAAGAGGACGGATAAGATCTTCAGACAAATGGACTTGAACAATGATGGTAAAAACCTCAAGCAGTGCTTCTTTCAAAAGACATAACTTCTTCTAAAAGATTGCTATTTCCCTCATATCTCAAACAAGGCCTCTCAGTAAAGATATATTTGGTGTCCAGTATTTGTTTTATACTGGAGCTAAAGGGCTACTCTAGTTAACAAGTAATAGAAGTCTATGTAACCAGTTAGCATAGTGCTATGAGCCTATGTGTACCAATTAGCATAGTGCTATCTGAATGGTTCATCTAAAATTTTAATATATACAGTTTCCCATCATCCTGGATGTAGTTGGTCAGGCAACACAGATTCAGTGTCCATATTTCACCCTCTTTAGTTTAGCACTGGGGCTAAAATGGTAACGTTGCTAACCAACACTAGAAGTTAATAGTCACCCAAATCTTTATATACAAAAAATAAAAAACCTATTTACACTAGATGATTGTGAATGACTAGGTGATTCGCCAGCCAAGACATCGTCAGTGTATATATTTTGCTTCTTTAGTTTAGCGCTGGAGCTAAATGGTAATATCGCTACAAACACTACAAGTTAATAGTCACCCAAATCTTTTCCCATAAAATACATCTACTAAAGTCTACTACCACATCTACTACTTACACTAGATGTGGTTGATCAGCCAAGGTATGCTTGATGTCCAGATTTTGCTTCTCAAGTTTAGCGCTGGAGCTAAAATGGTAACACTGCTAACAGGCACTACAAGTTAATAGTCACCCAAACCTTTTTTTTCTCCATAAAATACAGAAATTCTCCCAACCTACTTACACTAGATGTGGTTGATCAGCCAAGATATAATAGATGTCAAAATTTTTCTTCTGAAGTTTAGTGCTGGAGCTAAAATGATAACATTACTAACAGACACCACAAGTTAATAGTTGCCCAAATAGTTTCCCATAAAATCATCTACTGAAGTTCTCCCAGCATATTTACACTATTTGATTGGTCAACCAAAACATTTTCAGTGTCCATGTTCTGCTTCTTTAGTTTAGCGCTGGAGCTAATATGGTAACATTAATAACAGACGCTAGAATTTATAGTCACCCAAATCTTTTTCAGTGAAAAACATCCACAAAAGTTTTCTCAGCCCATTTAAACTAGATGTGATTGCTCAGCCAAGACATTTTTGTTGTCCATGTTTTGCTTAGCACTGGAGCTAATATGGTACCAATAATAACAGACACTAGCAAACGCTAGAATTTATAGTCACCCAAATCATTTCCCATCAAATACACTTACAAAAATTATCCTAAAACATTTACACTAGATGTGGTTGATCAGTCAAGATATGTTTGGTGTCCATGTTTTACTTCTTCAGTTTAGCGCTGGAGCTAATATGGGAATGACGCTAACAGGCTCTACAAGTTAATAGTCACCCAAATAATTTCCCATCAAATACATCTACTAAAGTTGCCCCAATCTATTTACATTTGATTTGATTTGTCAGTCAAAACATTTTCAGTGTCCATGTTTGGTTAGCGCTGGAGCTAAAATGGTAACATTACTAACAGACAATAGAATTTAAGTCACCCAAATCTTTTTCAGTGAAAAACATTGACGAAAGTTTTCTCAGCCCATTTAAACTAGATACGGTTGATCAGCCAAGATATGTTCAGTGTCCATGTTTTACTTCAGTTTAGCACTGGAGCTAAAATGGTATAGATGCTAGCAGGCACTACAAGTTAATAGTCACCCAAATAATTTCCCATCAAACACATCTACTAAAGTTGCCCCAATCTATTTACATTTGATTTGATTTGTCAGCCAAAACATTTTCAGTGTCCATGTTTAGTTAGCACTGGAGCTAAAATGATTTCCAATAGTTACCCAAATGATTTCCCATTAAATACATCCACAAAAGTTCTCCCAACCTATTTACAGTAGATGTGGTTGATCAGATATGTTCGGTGTCCATGTTTACTTCTTTAAATGGTAACATTGCTAACAGACACTAGAAGTTAATAGTCACTTAAATCTTTTTCCATGACATCCCTTAACCGCTCTGTCAACCTATTCAAACTACATCCAGCTCTTCATTAAGGATATACAGATTTGTTGACGTGACTCCGACCATCTTACTGTGATTTATAAAACATCTTACTGTGATTTATAAAACATCTTACTGTGGTTCTAAAAATTTACAAAACTTCAGGTGTTGCGCAAATTCCGAATCCCCTGTAGAATCCCACATCTCTACATTACACTAGATTTCATTTCTATTTATAAACCTATACAGTCATATAACATTCTGTTCACTTTTATCATTCACTGCAAGTCAGACTGTGTCCTAAACCACATGACCTATGTAACAGAGCAGGTACTATTAGGGAGGTGGGTGATTCTCAGCACTGCAGTGATACTGACATGGTGGTGGTGTGTTAGTGTGTGTTGTGCTGGTGTGAGTGGATCAGACACAGCAGTGGTGCTGCTGCTGGAGTGTTTAAACACCTCAGTGTCACTGCTGGACTGAGAATCATCCACTAACCAAAACTATCCAGACAGCAGTGTCCTGTGGGTGGCGTCCTGTGTCCACTGATGAAGGACTAGAGAAACACAAACTGTGCAGCAGCAGATGAGCTACTGTCTCTGACTTTACATCTACAAGGTGGACCAGCAAGTAGTAGGAGTGTCTAATAGAGTGGACAGTGAGTGAACACACTAACACACTAACACCAGTGTCACTGCAGTGCTGAGAATTACCCACCACCACAACAGGGTAATAAAGTATACAGAGAATCAGATGGACTACAGTCTGTAGGTGTAGAACTACACAGTGGTCAGTGAAGCAGTGAAGAAATGTGTATTTGCTGTATTTTGGGAAATCTGTGTACATGTTGTTCCTTCTCTCCTCCGCCTCGCAGGCAAGCTGTCTTTGGAGGAGTTCATAAAAGGTGCCAAAAGTGACCCGTCCATCGTGCGGCTACTGCAGTGCGACCCCAGCAGTGCCTCGCAGTTCTGAGCCGGCCCCGAGGCGCAGACGCTCAATGCATGAAGGTCGTCGTCTCTCATTTGTTATTAGTGTTCTGGACGGAAGAGTTTTAACAGAAAAAAAAGAGAAAAAAAAAAGTGCATCAGTTTTCCTTTCAGTTCTTAGTCTTCTTTGAGAAAGGACACGCGTACATCCGAAGAGCAAAGACAACACCTGCGAAGACGTCCCGTGTCTGCTGCGCTTTGTCTGTCCGAGGCTCGCGGAGCGCTCGGCTCGCCGTTTCCGCGCTCCTGGTTCTGGGAGGGACCGCCCGCGTCCCCGTCCCTGTGTTCCCCTCCCCCTGGGAATTGTGCATGCACACTCACTCCTATCACCAACTCTCACTCCACCTTGTGTTTGAAATCTTTTTTCTTTTCTTTTCTTTTTTTTTCATTGTTGTTGTTCTCTGATGGCACAGTTCTCCTCCTTTTTATATCCATACTGATGTGTGTGTATATGTATATATATACATACAGTAGAAACACATATAGGACACATTAGGAAAAAAAAAAAAAAAGCACTCGCATTCAAAGACAGTATTATGTAGCTTGAGTGAAGTATCCGAATCCATAGCCTCCAGTAGACGCAGTGGACAGATGTGCTGAAATGCCGGGATTATCATTATCATTATTATTATTATTATTATTATTGTTATTGTTATTATTGTTATTGTTATTTTGGCTATGGCGCTCATGATCTTTCATTTAATAAGGCTGTTGTTTTATTGTATTTGATACGTTTTTGTATATATATATATATATATATATATATATATATATATATATATATATATATATATATATATATATATACACACACACATATATATATATATATATATATATATATATATATATATATATATATATATATATATATATATATATAGTGTTTCCTCTATGTATATTTATTTGGCTTCTATTTTTTTTTATGCTTTGTTTTATTGATTCCGTGAAAGTGTCAGTGTTGGATTCTCCTCTGGCCTACAGGAATGAAGCTCTGGTGATCTCACCGCGAAGGAAGATTACTTTGTGACTAAGCTGTACGAGAGACTTGAAGCTCTGTTGCGGGGCGTCTGCGGTGAACTGTTACGAGCTGACGGCTTTTTTTTGCGAAGCATCGCGAGACACATCTGCATCAGGGGATACATTCCATTGTGTTTTTTTGGAATCAGACGCTTGTAGCACATATGATCTGAGGCGCTTCGTGTGCGTGTGAACGTGAGCGTGGCGTGCGCATGTTTTCCGGTGCATGTATGTGTGCGCGCATATGAGGCGTTAACTTTATAGTATCACTCTGTGTCGTTCAATACGGTACGTTTTTAAGGTAATGCTGTGTTTTTTTGAAAACCCCCTCCCTCCCCTCCAACCACACCACACCTCGCCTCAGCCCCCCCCTCTGTCCCCTGTTCTAAGTGGCAAATGACCCTGTACTAATTTTGTAACTCCATGACGTAGAAGGGAACGTACAGTCCGGTCACCTTCAGACTAATTTGCATCTTTAACCCGAACGGAGGGAAATCTCGTAGAGCACCGAGGGCTCGTTTCCACTCTCGACCGAAGGATGGGACGGAGCCACCGAGAGCATGTCCCCCGTCCTCCGTCTCTCTGGCCCTCATGGCCCTCTCCGTGCACACAGTGATGGAGCCGCTGCAGCTCTAACATCAACACCCCCGCCTTTTGATTTGTCTAGCTCTACGGCTGTTAGCATCTCATTGCTTCCTTATTTGTACTGAGACTATATATAAATCTATATAAATCTATAATTCTCAATGACTCTGCACCCTTATGGCACCCCCCCTCCCTCCCCCCTTTTATGTTGCATGAAAACCTCATGCGAGGACGTCATGATTGTCCCCCTTTGCTGATATTGATGACAAATATACTTATGTGTTTGAAACCCTGTGTGGAAGTGCTTTGATACATGTGCTTGATGTTTTTTTAGGTTTATTGCCCACCCGGTGGGCCGGTTTAGGTGGTGACATCACCAAGGTGTGTTTATAGACTGCACTGTAAAAAAGCCTAAGCGCTGTCCAGGTACAATCAACCCTTCAATGCACAACTTGGGTCAAAACTCTGAGATTTAATTTTCTATATCTTTGCAATGAATTAATTGCATCATTCAAGCGTCCATTAAATCCCCAATGTACTTGTTTCTGATCACCACACATCCAGATTTCAGTTTTATTTTTATTATTTTGTGTATAAAAGTCATGTTTGTATCACTGGCTTCTAACACACAACAGCTCAGAATTAACCCTTATGTGTTTAATATGGAATTTGATAGGAACTGTTGACTTTGGTGCACGCTTGCACTGTTTTTGTTCATGTGGTAAATAAATAAGAATTAAAATAATGATTTAAGATTAAAAACAAGATTTTTGGACTAACATCTGAAAGATTAAATAATAAAATAAACTGATTTCAGTAGATTTAGACCAAATAGACACTCATCAGTACATACAGTAACATAGGAAATGAATAGGGGTCATGTTTGAACCATGTTGTGCATCAAAGGTTTAAAAGTGCTCTCCTGTGCTTAAGTACTCGTGTAGATGATGAGACAGCTGAGCCTTATTTGCTTGGCACACGTCTTCCATGGTTCTGCTAATGCTTTCACACACATGCAGGTGAAGTAATGTACTCAAGACAACGAAAGCTACATACCAGTTATTGAAATGTGTGCTTGTGTGCTGGGTTCATGCTAGTTAGACGACACAAGAGAAGGTGTTAACTTATCTTATACTTATCAACTTACTTATCAACGTACGACGACGTACGATTAGCCACATGTGTTTACACACAGCGGAATTTGACCTCCGCATTTAACCCATCCGTGCAGTGAAACACCCACATATACACACACTAGTGAACATACACACTAGGGGGCGGTGAGCACACGTGCCCGGAGCGGTGGGCAGCCCTTATCCACGGCGCCCGGGGAGCAGTTGGGGTTAGGTGCCTTGCCCAAGGGCACTACAGTCATGACTTGCCGGTCCCAGGGATCGAACCGGCGACCTTCCGGTCACAAGACCGGATCCCTAACCTTCAGCCCACGACTGCCCCCTGAACAATGCCCCTATAGGTACGACCTGGTCTGGGGTCAGGCCGTAACAGAAATTGAGAGCGGGTTCTCTCCACTGATCTCTGCCAGAGACACCGGACACCGCTCAAAACCAGAAAACTGCAAGTTTATTTTCAACTAATGAGTAAGAAGAGTGGACAATGGCTTCAGGGACGGGCTAACTCCAAAATAACAAACTAATGTTAGAAAATTAATAATCCTGAAGCAAAAATACACTAAACTATTCCTAACTTCCTACAATAAACAGGGGAAATTGGTAGATAAACAAAAGAAACCCGTCCCCTACGTCCCACAGAGATTCTGTAGAACCTAACCAAGCTGTGGCTAAATGTACTAATGCAGTGGAGAGTGCCAGACTGGTCTGGACAGGACGTCTTCCAGGTCAGGTCAAAGGAGAGCACCCTGAACAGACGTGTTTGACTTCACACGGTGCCACGCAGCCCGATCGCCGCCTGGCTCGGGAAATGAATGTTCTATCATTTCATCCTACCCATCGATCGGTCCTACCAAGGCTTACGTGACCATTACGTCAAGATTTTGATGGTTGGCATGCAGGTGCATAATTTTATCCTTCTTGTTTATAATGTTTTAACGTCTTTTATTGTTAATTGTTTTCTTTAAGCTTGTTATCTAAATGTGGTCTAGTGTTACTGTCTGCTTGAGTGTTCCAAAAGCGTTCGTGGCAGCTCATAATCGTTCACAAAGTAGCACTGTAGGTGGGACGTTTCAACAAGGTAGGACAAATCGACAGAACACCAGTTAGTTTTTTGTCTTGACTTGAGTTGGCACCACCGTCCCTTCACGATGACATACCAGGGCGAGGCGCTCCAGGCTTCACACACAGTCGCTGGGCATGTTCGAGATACGGCTGCACCTGGCCTTGGTGGTCAGCGAGAGCAGTTGAACGCAGTGGGGGGAGGAGATTAGAAAAGAGCCTCAACTCGAACTGTCGCCACCTGCAGCCTACGTGAACAACGATGGGTAGTGATGTTTAATACTGTATGAAAATGAACTGTCCTGCTATTAGATGTGATAGTGTTAGTGTAAATATGAGGTCTTTATAGAGTTTTAGAGGAGATATATATATATATATTTATTATATATATTTTACAGTAAAAAAAGTCAAACGTCAGACGTGTCCGCAGAGCTTCTAACCAATGAGGATTAAGCTCTGTCGTCATCAAGCCTGTCGTCATTTCTCGGCTTGCACAGTCAGTGGAGAAACGGCTTGATGACAACAGAGCTTAATCCTCATTGGTCAGAAGCTCCGTGGACACCTCTGACGTTTGAATCTTTTCATTGTAAAATATATATAAATATATATAAAATATATATCTCCTCTAAAACTCTTTAAAGACCTCATATTTACACTAATACTATCACATCTAATAGCAGGACAGTTCATTTTCATACAGTATTCAACATGTTTATTTTTCATAATCAGCATTTCAGATCATAAAGAGGCTCCAGTGCTGATTTATACTCTGATCTTCTGAAGAGTTCTGAACTGCTCTTATGATTTGTAACTGTCTCTAAAAGCACTACAGCACTATTTGGATACGTTTTTCTTTCTACTTCTTTTTTTCTCTCTTCTATTTTTCTATTGCGTCTACTTCTTCAGCTGTAAAGAGAGCAAACACTGCGAGAGCCGTCGTTGTTCACGTAGGCTGCAGGTGGCGACTGTCCGAGTTAAGGCTCTTTTCTAATCTCCTCCCCCAACTGCGTCCGGCTGCTCTGCCTGACCACCAAGGCCAGGCGCAGCTGTATCTCGAACACGCCTAATGTCTTTCAAGATGGCCTCTTGATGATTTTTTATATCACAAGGCACCCCCTTGTGGTCAGTCTTGGGCCTGCACAATGTCACTTAGAAAAAACACAACAACATGGCCAAGGCGAGGGGTCGTAACACTATTTGGTAACAACATGCATTATTGGTGTACTATATTTAGTTAGGCTACACAAGTTGCTTCCCTGCCTTGTTGTTAAACATAAACGCTCATATATCTATGTTGTGAAATTAACAGTTCGGCCCAAAATCATCATGTTTTCCCGCTTACTCCATATACAGCCAACCAACTCCAGGGTCCCCGAGTTAGAAGGTGGAATAGAAATGTAGGTCCAGTTTTAGCTTCAGTTAGGTCTGCTTGTTTGGGTTTATGTAGCTTATTACTGTAAGCAGGCAAGTGTTTCAACATTCAACAGTGTTCTTGGTTTCACATTGGAAAATTGGGAGTGCCACAAGGTTCTGCTCTAGGGCCTTTTCTCTTTGTGTATGTGACGTCATACAGAAGACACACGTTTTCGTAGCCATGCTGATGACACAATTATACATTTCCATTCCTTCTGATAATGAAGACTCTCTTAACAGGCTTAGTAGGCATGTCAAAGATGTTCCTCAATGGATATCATACAATGTTCTACAATAAAAACCAAGAATAAAAAATTAACCCTTACTAATAAAGCTCAGAGAAAGCTGAAGTAGAAAGCCTGCATGTGGTCTTAGACTCCAAACTCTAAACTTTTATCCTGTAAACGCAGTCACCAAAGCTTTTTACGATTTGAGAAGTATTGAAACCTGCCTGGTTGATCACTGTAATGGTCCTCTAACTTCTTACGTTCCTCAGTTCTATCTTTTTATTACACAGTGAAGCTCGGTGACTGGTTTTTAGCACTGTTAGCCTGGCAGAAACAAAACTTGGATACCAAACCTGTCTTGCATTTGAAAAAGAAATTGCAATTTACAAACTATTCCTTTAACACTTATACAGTAACTTTCATCTAACAGCAAATTAACTACCCAACGGTGCTAATGCTTGGATATGTTAACCCACCAGCTCTCAAATCATATATATATAAAAAATGTTTCTTGAATGTACAATTTCCTGTAACTACAAATCAGCCTAGAATAAGCCATCCTACGTACATAGAGGCGTCTCGTCATCCAAGAGAAACTGCCACCGCCATGCTTCTACAGTAGCCCAGAACGGATAACCCACACACTGGCTGTACAGCGCCCTGCCATAGCATATATTTATCAATAGCTCTGCTGAAAAACTCCAGGTAGTATATTTCGATAAACATATTCTCCTTATCAAAAATACTCTTAGCATTAGAAACACAAGGCAGAAGTCGGCTTCTTCTTCATTGGCGCAGCATTAACACTGACGTTCAGCATCTTATTCGTCAGCTTCCTTTTGGAGTTTTCCCATTCCGCCTTAAACGACGCAGCCCCAGCTGCAAGAACTGAAGCACCATTTAAGGCAGAACAGAAAAATTTTAAACAAGAAGCTGGTAAATGTCAGGAAACATCACATGTAACACTCTGACTTGTTTCCTCAAAATTACAGCGGAGCACACGCCTCACTAAATGTGCTCCAGTGACGCTCCACACAGGTAAAAGCTTTTCATTAAGGAGATGGATCAGAAATGCATTAGTCCCAATTTTATTAATTTGCCTGAATAACAGCACATCAAGCGTCTCAGCTAAAGGCCAGAGTTTATTCAGGTAAAATAAATACGCTCCTCTGTTTACAAAGACATATTTACCCACACATATAGCACAAAGAGTAAAGCACAGGCCTCAGAGCAGAGGCAGGCCAAACATAACCTTTGGGTTTCACTTAATCCACTGCTGTACGTTCAGCTACATGGACACACACAGACACACACACAGAGTGAGTAGAGACACACTCAGTAGACAGCATGTCATAGTTCAGTTTTCACCATCCAGTAAAGCACCTCAGGTAAACCAGCAGACATATAACTGCATGTCTGGTCAGTTAACTGTAAACGTAATGCCCCAGTTACAGGCCCGCTGGGGAATTTTCTCTAATTCTTTGGAAAGTGCATCATTAAATCTTTCTAATGCAATCAAAGTAATTCAGGACGGTGTGACGTGAAATGAAACAACCAAGTCAGAATTGTTCACAATGGTGGTGATGGTAACCAGACATCTGACCCAGTATGCAGGGTCTTATAAGGGTCAATACTTTCCAGATGAAACTTTTGGATTCCAATACGTTGACGTCATAGATGTTGCAATCACTGATTCCCACCTATTACAAGGACTCCAAGTTCTTAAAGGGGAACTCCACCATATTTTCAAAAGAGATATAAACAAAGTCATTCAGACTGATTTAGTGTGAAACTCGCCAGTGTAGAGAAACTCAGAGTCAAAATACTTCACATTAGTGGTGAATGGAACCAGACGTCCACCTCCAAAAGCTCCCTCACAGAAAGATATTAAAGGCAATGTTTTTTAATATACGGTCTGATGCCTCAGACGTTGCTTTTTGATAGTGTTGTGATAGAGAGTTGACCTAAAATACCTATAATATCGTTAGTACTTCCTTTAATCCATTCATGGAGGGATACAGGTGGGTGTTGTGAGGCATAATAGAAAACCAACCAGCATCAGCATCACATATTAGAAGAAGTTAGAAGACTTGTTGATGGTTTTTTATAGTAAATATAATGTCTATATGCTTGTGCTGTAGGTGTGGTGACCCTTGGTTCCCATCACCATCACTGTACACTCTACAATCAGCTGCTTTAAAATACGCCACCCTGAAAGACTCTGTTTACATCACGATGATGAAATTATGGTGGAATTGCCCTTTTAAGCCCATCTGCAATGAACCCTGTTGCATCAGACCCCTCTAAATAGCTCCTCTTAATGACCGAGTTATGCAGAACTTTTAGGAAAAAAAAATCTGTGGAATTCCCCTTTAATTGACCTTCATTCCAGCAGAGCCTGAGTTTGGCCACAGCAACAGCGAGTCTGGTAATTAGATCCAGAAGCTGGCCCTGTTGAGCTGGGCCCTGTCGAAGCGGGAGGGGGACGGTCTGTTTTGGGCAGAGCGTGTGGAGCTGTACGGGCGCTCTGACGCGCGCAGCAACTCGTGCTGTTCCGGGGGTCGCTCCGGCAACCTCTCGTCTCCGTCGCCTCGGTAACGCCGGGGCGGGGGGGCGCGGTGAGGCAGGACTTGGGGCTCAGCTGCCCGGAGGGTCTTCACCTGAAAACAGCACACACAGTGCCTTACAGTGCTGCTGCAGTATGAGTCATCCATCACGTCCACACACACACGTACGAGGACCTACGGGGTGAGTCACACATGTGCCACAACACACTCTTTTCTCACACACATACTTTAGAGGACTGCATGAGTCATCACCCGGACGATGCACCCATCTATATATATATATATACACACAGTGGGGGGTAAATGTTTGACCTCATGATGGGACTGGAGACTATTCGATACGTCACTATGTTCCGACTGGTCTGCTCGGAGTTCAGATCAAATTAATTCAATTCAAATAATAAAACAATACAAACAGATCTTTTAGCTTTAGATAATTACCTCAAACTGAACAGAGGATTTATATAATTTAGGCCAAAATACATTAGTATTTGTTAATATTGGTATTTGGTTATCAATTCAGCATTTAATTAATAATAATAACAACAAGTCTTTATTTATGGAGTAGTAAACAACAAAGATGCTTACAGTTACAGCCAATTATAAATGTAAATATTAATACTAACAAGTATTCAAGACCTCTAAACTGGTGTACAAATCAGTACCAGCAATATTTTCACACTCACTGAGCATTTGCACACTCACTGAGCACCTCTATGTTTCTGCACTCTACTTACTATATAGGAGCGCTTTGTAGTTCTACAGTTACAGATTATAGTTCATCTGATTCTCTGTTTGAGTTGTTGTTCAATGGTCAGGACCCCCACAGAGCTGGTAGTATTTGGGTGGTGAGTCATTCACAGCGCTGCAGTGTGCTGGTGTGAGTGGATCAGATACAGCAGTGCTGCTGGAGTGTTTAAACACTGTGTCCACTCACTGTCCACTCTACTACACACTCTATCAAATCTCTCTAGGCTTTGGCTGGGCCACTCAAGAACATTCACAGAGTTGTCCCGAAGCATCTCCTTTGTTATCTTGGCTGTGTGTTTAGGGTCATTGTCCTGTTAGAAGATGAACCTTCACCCCAATCTGAGGTCCAGAGCGCTCTGGAGCCGGTTTTCTTCAACGATGTCTTTGTACATCGCTGCTTTTATCTTTCCCTCCACCCTGACTGCCAAAAACAACCCCACAGCATGATGCTGCCACCACCATGCTTCACTGTAGAGATGGTATTGGCCAGGTGATGAACGGTGCCTGGTTTCCTCCAGACATGATGCTTGGCACTGGTCTCATCAGACCAGAGAATTTAGTTTCCTCCAGATGCCTTTTGCCAAACTCCAAGCTCTCTTGTGCCCTTTACTGAGGAGTGGCTTCCGTCCGGCCACTCTACCATACAGGCCTGATTGGTGGAGTTCTGCAGAAATGGTTGTCCCTCTGGAAGGTTCTTCTCTCTCCACAGAACAATGCAAACCTCTGTCAGAGTGACCTTTAAGCTCTTGGTCACCTCCCTGACTAAGGCCCTTGTAACCCAATCACTCAGATTGGCTGGGCAGACAGCTCTAGAAAGAGTCCTGGTGGTTCCAAACTTCTTCCATTTACGGATGATGGAGGCCACTGTGCTCATTGGGACCTTCAATGCTGCAGAAACTTTTCTGTACCCTTCCCCAGATCTGTGTCTCCATACAATCCTCTGAGGTCTACAAATTCCTTGGACTTTAAGGCTTGGTCTGTGCTCTGACCTGTATTTTCAACTATGGGACCTTATATAGATCAGAATTAGAAATACTTTATTGATCCCAGGGGGAAATTGCAGTTATTGCAGTAGCAGCCGGTTGTGTAGAAGAATAAACACTCTAATAATAAGTTACAACATAAAAGAAATTTGTCATATGGTGTGTGTCTTTCCAAATCATGCCCAATCAACTGGATTCACCACAGTGAATACTATAGCTCATCTGCTGCTGCATAGCTTGAGTTCCTCTAGCCCTTCATCAGTGGTCACAGGATGCTGCCCACAGGACACTGCTGACTGGGTAGTTTTGGCTGCTGGACTGGGCTATTCTCAGTCCAGCAGTGACAATCTGGTGTTTCAACAGCCCAGCAGCACTGGAGGAGAATGCTAAGAATAAACCACCACCCACATAATACCTGCTCAGTCCTGATCATTTAAAAACAGATTAAAAAAATAAATAAAAAACAAAGTATACAGAGAATCAGATGAACTACAGTCTGTAAGTGTGGAACTACAGAGTGCTTCTATAAGGCCAGTGAAGCTGATATGATGGACAATGGGGTACAGGGAGGTGAACCTAATTAGTGTATTTCTATGTAGTATTTATATAATGCCATAAAATTCAATAAAAGTCAAATTCTATCTTTAGTAATTATCAATTATGATACATGAAGTCTATGTAGTCAGCATGGCGTAGTGTTCTTATATACGTTCAAATATATGCAGACATGAACATCATTGTATAAACGTGTGAGCAGTGAATGGAGATGTTTGAAGATGAGAGCTGTACACACCGATCTGCCTTTATACTGCGGCTCTGGTTTGCGGCGGATGAAGTTGATGCTGACTGCGAGGCAACGGCCTGAAAACAGCCCCTCCACCACGCTCATGAGGATCAACGGCACCCACAGGATCAGAGTAGTGCTCTGAGAGAGAGAGAGAGAGAGAGAGAGAGAGAGATCATGTGTTTGTGTGTTCCCACACATGACATTTGGATGGAGGTTTGATGGAGAGCGGCCAATAATGTGCTGTCAAGATTTTCAGCCACACTGCAATATTGTGACCAATCAACTCACTCCAGCCTCGCTGATGTGAAGCAGTGGTCAGAGGAGAAGGGAGCGCTTCAGGCTAATCAGGAGAGGCTCTTGAAAATGGGTTTTATGAGAGACAGTCTGTTCTCGTACAGAAACACAGCAGCGCACACAAAAAAAACCCTCTCCCCCCACCACCCCTACCCCCACCACCACACTCCGAGGGTAATAAACCTCCTGCTTTATGGAGGGCGAGGTGTGGAGAGAGAGAGAGATACAGAGGAAAACCGTAAGTGAAAATAAGAGAGAGAGCAAAGAGAAGGACCAGAGAGAGAGAGAGAGAGAGAGAGAGAGAGAGAGAGAGAGAACACAAGCAGATGGATGATGGATGGATGGATGTTGAGAGGGACGAATGGATAAATAGATGAAGAGAGAAGGACAGATGGACGAATAGATGTAGAGAGAGGGATGGATGGATATATGATAGATGAATGGATGGGTGGGTGGATGAATAAATGGGTAAAGAAAGAGATAGAAGGATGGATGAATGAAGAAAGAGAGAGATGAATGAATGGGTGGATGGAAAAAGAGATGGATGGGTGGATGGATAAAAAGATGGATGGAAGAATGAAGAAACATGGATGGATGGATGGTGACAGATGAATGGATGGATGGACAAAGAAAGAGATGGATGGATGGATGGATGGATGGATGGATAAAAAAAGCAGGATGGATAGATGGATGAAAAAAGATGGATACATGAATGGATGGGTGGGTGGAAAAAGAGATGGATGGGTGGATGGATAAAAAAGATGGATGGAAGAATGAAGAAACATGGATGGATGGATGGAGACAGATGAATGGATGGATGGACAAAGAAAGAGATGGATGGATTGATGGATGGATGGATAAGAAAGAGAAGGATAGATGGATGGATGGATGGATGGATAGATAAAGAAAGAGAAGGATGGATGGATGGATGAATGAAGAAAGATTGATGAATGAATAGATAGATAAAGAAAGAGATGGAGGGATGGATGGATAAAAAAGACGGATGGATAGATGGATGAAGACCGGACAAATGTACCTGATAGTCATCTAGACAGAAAGAAAGATTTTTTTCTTCTATTTACTTTTCAGTCACTGCTTTTCTTTCTCTTCAACATTCCCTATTATTTATTTACAATTTAATTAAAATAATCCTACAGATCTCACTGTATGTATGTGTGTGTGTACACTAGTGCTCAAAAGATTAAGATTCAAGAGTTTTATTGTCATATGTACAGCAGAACAGACAGTTACACTGAACAATGAAATTCTTACCTTGCTGTTCCTCCATTCACTAATAGATAACAAAATATATATACAAAATATACAAAGTATAATAATATAAGTATTTTTATAGTTAAAGAATAAAAAATGTGCTTTTATGTGCAAGTATGAAAAGCAGCAGCCATAAAGTGCAAGTTACAGTAACAAATATAAACAATAATGTTTGTGCGAGTAGTGAATGTAAACAGTATTGAATGTAAACAGCAGTACAGTGAGTGTAAGGTACAGTTAAAATCAGACCAGTTAAAACCAGTTCAGATAGGAGAGGTTGGAGAGGTAGTGCGTGAGATGTTCACAAGCCTGATGGCCTGTGAGTAGTTTAAGTTTAATGGTTTTACTTTCAGGAAAAAAATTGTGATAAAACTGAATATTCTATGATGAATATAATTGTTTGTATAAGGCTGTAAATATGAAAAGGTTTGGATGATAAACAGCTGTAAGTACTTTATGATTACTGAGGAACCTACACAGCATTGAGAACGAACTGCCCTCCACAGTGCCCCATATCTGAAAGTTGATAACCCTAATTACACTAATCACTAATTGCACATGTATACACAGATACAAGCAGCATGTTATAGCATATTAACTCTGTTATAGCATGTCTTCATTTTCCCTCTGGGATCAATTATATATCTATAGTTTTGACAAAACAACAACTACTATAACAGCTGACCCCAAACTTTTGAGTGGCAGCTCATGGTTTACTGGTTATCGTGTTGTACATCTCATGTAAGGTCAAAGCAGTGAGTGAGTCCAGCCACGCAGTCACACTTGGACACTCACATAAATGCGGGTGGGGTCAAAGGGACACTCATCGGTGATGCTGAAGTAGCTCATGCCCTCGGGCAGGTTGCAGTGGAGGAGGAGACCCTTGCTGCCGTGAACGATTGCCCACACCAAGGAGACCAGCAGGCCGACGGCTGAGGCAGCGGCCAGCAGGACACACACTGCACTCAGCACGCACAGAGACCAGGTCTGAAATGAGGAGAGGCAGTTTACGGACTTTCCAGATTTGCATACTTTAGACCACCAGGGGGAGACAACGGCAACAGAAACCAAGCAATCACACAGCGTGCTGGCAAGCCAAACTACAGCTGGTTCAAAAGATAATCACAGGCATGCAGGTACACTTACAGTAGTGTGTATAGGTTTAAGGACACGTGGGGACATTATTATATTTAAAAAGCTATTTTATTCCAGACATTAAGCAATTATTTACTCAGTAAACACTTTATTATTTAAATATTAAACAGTATTAATAGAGTAAGTAGTGCTTTTCCATACGTCTGTGTGTTTATTTAACCCTTTCCAAGCTTCTCCTTCTATAAACAACCCAGTATTATTATCAGTTCTCATCTAATACCTGCTTTGACTGCTCAGTACTTCATTAAGCTAAATCAAGATTTGCTGCTGAAGGAACTGAACACATTCATACAATGTCTGGGGCATCCAGGAGAAATCTGGAACCTAACTTTGTTCTTCAAACTGGAGCTCAAGATCTGATCTACTTCTCTCACAATAACATATTCATGTTACTTTGTATTGTATGTATGATTATTTATATCTGTTCTAATGATATCCGGTGTTCTTACTGGTGAACACACACTTATTGATCAGACAAAGGCTTTTAAACAATCAATCAATCAATGGGTGTTTAAAACTATCAAAATAACACAGCGTCTCAGGTTTCAGGCAGCATTTAACATTCAGTAAGAGAGCTTTAAGAGGTAAACGTCTGGTTCCTATCAACCTCACTGTGGACCATTAGCACACGGGAAGTTTCTGCAGAGTATCACATCATGTCAAACCAGTCTGAGTTACTTTGCTTACAGCAAAAGTGTTTATTTATACAGAAATCTGGAAAAATTGGTGGGGTTCCCCTTTAATAGAAACAAATAGGTTGCAGCTCAGTAACTGTAGAACTACAGAACGCACCAAGCAGTTGACTGTAGGCAAAGTACCTAATAAATCGGCAGCTCAGGGTATGTCAGGGACATCCAGGTGACGTGAGGTAACATAATATTTTGGAGAACAAACCGTTTGAAACGACAGTCGAGCGTGTAGGTGAGATCACTGCGCTCGTACTGGAAATCAGAGCAGCGTGAAAAGGCCTCAGAGGCTTCAGGCAGTCAAACACAGACACCCTGAAGCGGATATCAGAGCCCAGGATGAGTGTTGAGCAAGTGCCACTCTAAGTCTACATTCCAGGTTGTTATTCCTGAAGCACCTGAGGCACAAAGAGGTACGTGACTAGGGAGGTGTCACAGGGAGCCTGCAGTGAAGCCGGATTCACTAGACTGTTCACTACACACAAAGACAACCTCTCAGCGCCCACGTGACGGACAGACGGACAGACGGGTTTAGAAATGACTGAGCATTCAGAACGAGTTGCACTGCATAGAAGACCGGACCTTGAGCAACAAATACTTGCATGCCCTTTGACTACTAATATAATAATTGTGGAAGGGGAAGGGGAAGTCCACCAACTTTTCTAAATTTCTGCATAATTTAATGTACCACATCAACAAAGTAATTCAGAGTGATTTGATACGTGACGCTCCGCTGTGGTGATGGGAACCATCATAACCATAAGATGGTTAGGAATATGCTGGCTGAGGCCCGTGCTTTAGAATGGTTTTGGACTTTGAAGTCTTTTCCAAAGTGACACACTGTGCCGTGTACCAGCGCCCCCAGCAGGAAGTCCGTGTGGCTCACCAACAGCATGCAAAGCCCTGTCTTCATCAAAGACTTCATCAAACACATCCCTGAGACAGACTCACACACATATAGACACGCATTGTTGTTTCATAACTGCTGTATGAAACAAGCACTGTTCAAAGGGGAATTCCACCCACTTTGTCAAAATTTACATAATGTTTCATCTGAGATGTAAACAAGGCCATGCAGAGAGCTTCACTGAGGAGAAATGTACTGGTGTCTATGGTGCCATTTAATGTACTACCCAAAACCAGTGAGAATTGGGCTTTTATGTCATTTCCATATGCTGCTATGGTGGAGAAGCAGATCCAGAGAATGGTGAGACCATATAGCACCCAATAAACTCACCAGTGGCCGGCTCTTCTCATTCTTAGAGAGGACTATAGCCAGTATGCCCACAACTACTCCCTGCAGAGAGATTAGAAAGAGAAAGAAATGAGGAGTACAGTCTCGTCAGCCCCCTTTCACCCTGTTCTTCAAGGGTCAGGACCCCCAATGCACCCCCCAAAGAGCAGGTACTATTCGGGTGGTGGGTCATTCTCAGCACTGTGGTGACACTGACTGGTGTGTCGGTGCGTCAGTGTGTGTTGTGCTGGTGTGAGCGGATCAGACACAGCAGTGCTGCTGGAGTGTTTAAACACTGTGTCCACTCACTGTCCACGCCATTAGACATTGTGGGTCCCCTTATAGATGAAATATCCTTCATCAGTGCTCATAGGACGCTGCCCACAGGACACTGTTGGCTGGATGTTGATGGTTAGTAGACTATTCTCAGTCCAGCAGAGACACTGAGGTGTTTAAACACTCCAGTATCAGCACTGCTGTGTCTGATCCACTCACACCAGCACAACACACACTAACACACCACCGCCACATCAGTGTCAGTGCATGCATATGCATATATATAAGTAGTAAGTAGTGCTTTTACATATGTCAGTGTGTTTATTTAACCCTTTCCAAGCTTCTCCTTTTATAAACAACCCAGTGTTATTTACAGTTCTCATCTAATACCTGCTTTGACTGCTCAGTACTTCATTAAGCTAAATCAAGATTTGCTGCTGAAGGAACTGAACACATTCATACAATGTCTGGGGCGTCCAGGAGAAATCTGGAACCTAACTTTGTTCTTCAAACTGGATCAAGATCTGATCTACTTCTCTCACAATAACATATTCATGTTACTTTGTATTGTATGTATGATTATTTACATGTTAACAGTTCTGGTTAAAGATGGTAACTGATGTAAGTGTCTCACCGCAAGGCCTGCTACTAGAGCCAAGATGTTGGAGACGGCGTACTCCAGCGTCTTCACGCTGACGTGTCTCAGCACTGTGCCGTGTACCAGCGCCCCCAGCAGGAAGTTCACGTGGCCCACCAACACCATACAGAGCCCTATCTTCATCAAAGACTTGGGCTGCACCAGACTGGCACAACACATCCCTGAGACAGACTCACACACATATAGACAGGCATGACCTCTTAACTGCTATGCGAAACAAGCACTGTTCAAAGGGGAATTCCACCCATTTGTCAAAATTTACATAATATAACACCTGAGATATAAACTAAGCCATGCAAATGCTTCACTGAAGAGAAATGTACTGGTAACTTTACAGCATTAGTGATAGGAACCAGGCAACGTGATGTCTATGGTGGCATTTAATTTACTATCCAAAATCAACAGTGAGTAGATAGTCACCCCCTCCCCCAGCCCCTCCTCCCCAAAAAATAAACATGCATCTCCATTGTTGTCCGTTTTTATTTTTTGACATCATTTGAGCCTGACGGCTGTCATTTACATTGTGTAAGAATTTCAAGATAAATGGACCAAGAGAAATGCTCCAAAATAGCTTGGAAACAATTCTGGTTACATTAAAAGTAAAGATAGTTTTTGTCCTCTCCTGTAAAGTTAGTGTTTTTCTTTGGACAGCATTGATAAAGGAGTTTATATGTAATGGTGATGACTTTAAGAAGCCTGTTAACGCCTTGCATGCAGCTCTTCACCCAGCATCTGTTAAAAATAATAATCACTGCAGGCTAAAAGCTCCTCTCAAAACTATCAATGTTTTTTTCCCCACAGCTTCCTGTGAAAGGGCTTTTAGAGACATTGAACAAGGTCTGGCTCTTCTGAACATTTCTGACTTGCTATGCATACAGGAGCTACACTTACAGACTGTAGTCCATCTGATTCTCTATATACTTTCTTACCCATTCTTTAATGCTCAGGACCCCCACAGGACCACCCCAGAGCAGATATTATTTGGGTGGTGGGTCATTCTCAGCACTGCAGTGATACTGACACGAAGATTGGTGTGTTAGTGTGGATCAGTCACAGCAGTGTTGCTGGAGTGTTTAAACACTGTGTCCACTCACTGTCCACTCTATTAGACACTCCTGCTACTTGCTGGTCCACCTTGTAGATGTAAAGTCAGAGACAGTAGCTGATCTGCTGCTGCACAGTTTGTGTTCCTCTAGTTCTTCATCAGTGGACACAGGACGCCGCCCACAGGACACTGCTGTCTGGATAGTTTTGGATGGTGGACGATTCTCAGTCCAGCAGTGACACTGAGGTGCAGCACTACTGTGTCTGATCCACTCACACCAACACATCTCCACCATGTCAGTGTCACCGCAGTAGGGTTAATTTACTGGTTATTAAATTCATATATCAATATATATATATATACACACACCTTTATATAGAAAGGTAAAGCTGCCTGCTACTATAGCTGCTTCTCCACAGTTGGTCTTCTCCACTCTTCATTCTCACTAGCTGAGCTGCTAAGTGTCAGACAGACAGTCTCCTTCTAAAGGCAAAGTGACGGAGTAGGCCTCCTTTCATCCTCCTTTTCAGTCCAACGCCAGGCCATACTTCACACAGTGGGCCCAGTATTGATCTCACAGTCTGCACAGTGGTCAGGGTGAAGGCTAGAAAATGTCAGAAATGTCACCTCCATTAATCATTACACTGTGGATACACAGTCCGAGGCTCGCTTCGATTTCGACCAGTGAACCAACACAAGTCCTCTCAGTCTTTATATGTAATGTACATGATGTTAAAAGGTGACAAACCTGAAAAAAAAACAAGCTTTCTTCAGGTTGTGCTTTGCTTTCCAACACCCTGCACGTGTCTAATAATAGATTCTAGGCCTCAATCTCATGTATAATAAAACATATTCATAATTATTATATGCAATAATTTTGTGAGTTGGCTTTTAGACGTCACCTGGTTCCATTCACCACTACTGTGAACAAATCAGAGAAGCTTTTTATAGAGCAGGGCTTTAGAGGATGCAGTTCAGTCATGCAGAAATTTTGAAAATATTGGTGGAATTTCCCTTTAAAATCATTTTGGAAACCATTCAAAGAAGCAAAACGAGAGGAAACGTCAGCACACATTGTTTCGTGGGCTGAGATGATCTAAAATAAAGTAAAGTATGTGAATAAAACTGCTTAGCTCTTAAAAGGGAAATCCACCAATTTTTTAAATTTCTCCATAATTCAGTGACCGTGATGTGAAGTCGTTCAGGGTGCTTTGGTGTGAAATGGTTTATTTGTAGAGAAACTTGCCAACACAGATCATAGCAGTCTACACGTTTTAGTCGCTGTCTAAAGAAATAATCATGTATGTCTAAATTTTTCCATTTTTATTTTTCTATATTATTGGAACGCAGCAGCTGCCATTTACATTCTGTGAACATTTTATGATTAATCGACCAATAGAAATGCTCCAAAATGACCTGGAAACAATTCTGGTTCCATTGACTTACATAGAGAGTAAAGAGTTTTTGGCTTCTCTTGTAAAGTTGCCATTTTGGGGATACGTATATGTAAAATATGAAGTTTTCTTTAAGTCCTATCTTACCTTAGAACATCCTTTGTGTCTCTGTCTGATTCCTACCACCCCTACTGTGAACAGTTCTGACACCAAACTACTGTGAATCACTGTTTACATCTCAAATGTGAAAATTTTAAAACACATGGTGGAGTTCCCCTTTAACTATGATTCTGGGGGAACTATGTTTCAGGCGTTCTCAGCTGCTGCACCAGAAACTACTTTACCTTTCAGTTACACTCCCTAAAGCATCATTTCTAAATTCACCTGAAACTCACCTGAATGAGCCATCTTCATCACAACCAGCTTCTTAACCAGCTTCTTAATCAGCACTCAGATCATCCTGAAGCAGCAAACAGCGACTCAACCGAGACCAACACAAACTCCACATGGCTCTGGTTCCAGTGCACATCCAGCAGATACAGATATACACTCACCAGATCAGAGGAACGCTTCACACAGACGAGCTTCATCTGCTCTATAGTATGTAGCTCTACGTGAATGTACACCACGTCACACAATAGGCCACGCCCATCTGAAGAGCTGCGTCTCCTCAGGTGTGTTACTTCTGCAAACGGAGTGAAGATCAATGTTACAGTAACACAGACCTGTTTTCACTCCTTCAGTATTTATTTTATTTTTTTATTTTTAATTTATTTAGTTTTATACTTCTTGTGAAAGTATTATAGCGCGCGCGTCTGTGTTGGGGGGATTCTCCGAAGAACTCGATCAACTTAAAGAATTAACCCAATCATTTTCTTCAAAATAAAAGTCCCCCTAATAAAAAGGCTACATTTTTACATTAATTACATTTTTTACGTGAAAGTATTGACGCTTTTCTTCTTTTTTTTGGGGGGGGGGGGGCAAATTAAATGTCCCCAAAATAAAATGGTTAAATAAACACTGTACAGGTTTTCACAGATGCAGTATTTATTTAATGTAATTTAAATAGATTTTCACGTGAAAGTATTGACGCTTTTCTTTTTTTTTTGGGGGGGGGGGTTAAATGTTCCCATAATAAAATGGTTAAATAAATGCTGTACAGGTTTTCACAGATGGAGTATTTATTTAATGTAATTTAAATAGATTTTCACGTGAAAGTATTGACAGGTGTTTTTTGGGGGGTGGGGTGGAGGGGGGCATAATAAAAGGGGGCCCATAATAAAAGGGTTAAATTAAATAAACACAGCACAGTTTTTCACGGATGGAGCATTTATTTTATTTCATTTAATGTAATTTTTTCATGCGAAAATATAGTTGCGTTTTGGTGCAAGGATGACAAGATTTAACCCAGTTTCTTCAAAATAAAAGTCAGCAGTATAAAAGGACTAAATAGATTCAGTTTATTTTATTTTATTTTATTTGTCATGCAAAAATACTGTTGTGTGTTGGGGCATGGCAAATTTAAGATTGAACCCATGCAAATTCTTCAAAATAAAAGTTCCCATAATAAAAGGGTTAAATAAATGCTATACAGGTTTTCACAAATTCAGTATTTATTTAAATTAATTAATTTAATTTAATTTAATTAAAGTATTGTGGCGTGTTGGGGAGGTAGTCTCCATAACAAAACCCAGGAGGGATCAGACAGAATAGAAGGAAAGTTTGGAACAAATACACTGTTCGCCACAAGGTGGAGAAAGAGACTTTAACAACATATAGAGAAATTAAACATTTGGAGAATAATACTTTGTTCTAAGGAAATGTACCCTGTCAGAATTGTTCATAGTGGAGGTGAATGGAACCAGACGTCCACCTCAAAAAGCTCCCTTACAGAGAGTTATTGCATTAAATGGTTATTAATACGCTAAATGATGCCATAGACATGCTTTAATGGTAGTTTTGTGATAAAAAGCTACATATCTGAATCAGTTTATTAATAAAATTTAATGACAGAGGGATGCTGAAAGGCAAAATAGATAATTTACTATTTTCAGGTTTACCATCAACACTGCACCCAGAAGACACGTTCAGGTTTACTGGTGGTTTAAATGTCTAGATATGTGTTGTAGACATAATGACCCCTGGTTCCCATCACCACCATTGTAGACATCAGAGCCTCTAAAATCATATCAAACCGGTTGCATACATGCCCACTGTTCTCTCTAAAGTACATGTTTACAATGTTCTGAGGAAGTTTGGCCTGAAACCCTACATCCTCATTTTACACAGGTACTGTAGAGGGCGATCAAACCCACTCCGTCACCACCTGTTATAGGAACTGTGCCGGGCAGGGTACTGATGGGCCAGTACCTCATCAGGGTTCAGCCTCTAAACCTGCCACCATGAGTTTCTTCCCATCAGCCAGTAGTAGTAGTAGTGGAGTATCGGTGAGTGGGCCGGTCACAACACCTCCTACCTGAATCATCACCATAATTATCTCCATAGTTAACCAACACCACAATCACACCTCATTACAGACTCACTCTGCTCTTTACTGGTACCTCTAATCTACACCTGCACATATAGATTCACATATAGATTTTAATCTAGCACATCTTTATATATAATAGCCTGTATTTAATAACTTCTCTTTCATTAAAATTTGTATAATTTGTATAAAATTACTAACTTAAGCATATATATATATATATATATATATATATATATATATATATATATATATATATATATATATATATATATATATGTATGTATAAAAGCATTAGCTCATGGTTATGAAATAGAATAGATGTATTAATGAATAATTGGATGGGAACTGATCTCACCAGTCTACAGGCCTTTATGAAGTGCACACACAGACCAACTTTCAAAGACAAAATAAATGTAATAAAATGTACTTTATTTTCTAAAAAACATAAAAGAGTAAACTTATTATGTTTCAATAATATTTGTAATAAAATCTTTGTAAAGTACAAATCTTTCAAAATAATAATACTTATTTATGATACGTATCTAAAAAATAACAAAAAACAAAAGTACAATCATCACCATATAGTTCATATTTAACTGATGATTAACTAAAAAAACTCTCAGTTTTATCCATCAATCCATTATCTTCCACTTTATCCTGATAGTCTGGGTCATGAAGGGGCTGGTGCCAATCCTAGCATCATCGGGTGAAGGTCGGGTACAACACCACCTTGCTAACTACTACATATATAAATATAACACCACTATATATAAATATAAACACCACTTGGTGTTTATATTTATATATATATATATATGTATATATATATATATATATATATGTGTGTTGTGTGTGGTGTGTTGTAGAGGAAAAAAGTATCTACACCGAAGCAAGTATATATATATATATATATATATATATATATATATATATATATATATATATAAACTCCTATTACTATCTCTCCTTCACGTGTTCAGTATCTTACAGCTGCTTTTCAGACTTTTCTGAATAAGCTGGTTTGTAGTCTAAAGGTGTCATAGGTACGTTACAGCCATCGCACTCCCCACACCTCCTGCGGTGGGCGTGGCTGACATGGCTGTCTTTGTGGGTGAGGTGCAGGATCCGCATGGCGATCAGGTAGAAGATCTCAGACACGTTCAGGATTATGCAGATAGCTGAGGCCCCCACCATGAAGTAGGTGAAGACCCTCTTCTCGGTAGGCCGGGCTATGTAACACGTCACTTGCCTGCAGGGCTCGACGTCGCAGACCACGCTGCGAGGCATGTCGAAGTTGTGGTAGATCAGGTGCAGCAGGTAGAGGAAGCCGACCTCGATGGCCGTCTTGAAGAACAGGCTGAAGAGATACGTCCACCACAGGCCTCCATGCTTCTGGCCAGGGTTGTCGTAGAGTTTGGCGTCCTCGCCGTGGGTCAAGCGGTACTTGCGCTCACGGTCTTCACGGTACCACACGTGCATGACCACCAGGAAGGAGGGGCAGGTGACGAAGATGAGCTGTAAGGCCCACAGCCGGGTGTGTATGATGGGGAAGAAGTAGTTGTAGCAGGCGTTGGGGCAGCCGGGTCTTTTGGTGTCGCAGTCGAACTCTTTCTGGTCGTCGTTCCACACTCGCTCGGCAGCCACCACGAACACCATGACACGGAACACGAAGACCAGGGACAGCCAGACGCGTCCGAAACCTGTGGAGTACTTGTTGACCCCGCTGAGGAGCGACTCAAGAGTCTTCCAGTCCATGAGTGCAGATCAGTGATGCTCACAAAGCCTACGAATACGATGCTGGTCTGTTTCAAGAGAGATGACTTCAGGTCCAAGACCAACCTTCATAAACCAAGAGAAATAAGAAAACAAGGCTTCTCGTTACTCAACACAGTCTAAGAACGTCTGAAACAAACAGTACTAGAACTGGTTGATCAGTTTTAAAGTGTGTTCAGAACAAGGTTCTTCAATCCTGGTGTCCAGCACAGTTTCAAACTCCTGGTTCAGTCGAGTCTGTTCATTTTCATGTTTAGTGGTCAAGTTTCACCAATCACTAAACTGTGTTGGATGCTGGCCCTCCAGGGAATAACCCCACTCCAAATCTGACTCCAAAACAGTGAATTTGGAAAATTGGAATTGTAGAGCTCTGGTTCAGTTTACAATGACATTAGTTCTACTTTAACTCAAAGTTTTTTAATCTCATATACAAAGTGGCTGCAGGTTTTCCTTCTCCTGCTTGTATGGAAGCAAAACCTGCCACCACACCAGCCGGATTTAAATATCTCAAATGATGCAAAAGAAGTTTTAAAGGGGAACTCCACCCATTTCTCAGAAATTCTGCGTAATTAAATATTTGAGATGTAAACAAAGTCTGTTTGAAAGTGCTGTTGAATGAAACCAGAAAGCTGTTAGATCAAATGGTCAGATATACATACGCAGCCTGAGACTTTTGGTTTAAAGTGTAGGTGAAGTGTTACATGCAGGGTGTTATGAGGCAAAGTAGTCCCTATTTTTTCAGATTTATCACTATTTTATTATTTTCAATATATATATATATATATACACTATGCCAGACTACCACTCTAAAGTTTAGGATCACTAGAATTTCATTTCATGTAATTTTTATGCAATTCACAAACAATATTGTCCATTTCACAATTAATGTAAGTGTATCAGATGATTTTTAAAGAATATAAATGTTTATATTAAAGTCTATTTTTGTATAGAGGCTTATTTTACATATAGTCCTATTATCAGTAATTCTCAGTCCTCTGTCTAAATCTCCTGGTACGACCGCCAATCCAAGTTAAGGATGTTATTGGACTAATTGGTTGTTAGGACACTCTTGCTCAATTGTGATGCACAGCTGAAAAACATTCTACTAATAAGTGAGTATAAAAGGGAACAACATTCTAGGTTAGTTTAGTATCTGAAGATCAGCAGTTGATGGCTTGCTGACCGACTCACAATGACCAGAAAGAAACTTTCTTTAGAGACCCGTCAGTCCATTGTTGTGTTAAGGAACAAGAACATTTCACTGTGATCCCAAACATTTGAGCAGTAGTGTATATATATATATATATATATATATATATATATATATATATATATATATATATATATATATATATACATAGTGACACCACTGTAAAGATATCAGAGTTTGTAAGTTTCTCCAGTGAAAAGTTTGACATCAAAGCACTCTGAATTAATCTGTTTACATATTAAAAACTTGATAATTAAGCAGAAATTCTGAATAACTTTTGGAATACCTCTTTAACATTGATAATAAGGACATAACCTTAATTGTTACCATGAATTCTTTTGATATAAAAAAATAACTATTATATTTATACATTAACACATAGTGAAACACAGACTAGTTGCTGTATCTGATATTGTTGTCGTTATAAGCATAATAAATGATATGCTAATGTATTTGATTCCCAGAATATGAACGAGTGAGTTATCATACCTAGATCATCATTTCACCAGATTCTGTTGCAGAGTTTACTTCAAAGGGATCACAGCTCCGGCACCTGCTACCTCCTAGTGCTTAGTGCCTTGTGTCCTGAGACTTGCCCCCCTATGTTTCACTAAGAGGTGTGGTTTCCCATTCTGAAACCTTCTTATCTTCACATAGGCTTGGCACGGGAGGAGACCTGTAACGTGGCCTTAAGAGGAAAGAGGAAAAAGCAGAGAACATATTTGTTTCACAGAAAATATCAAAGGTTTTGATTTATAAAAGCTTCTGTTCTTTCCAGGAGGCTTACTACTTACTACTACTGCTTACTAGCTGCACTATGTAAGTTTTGGGGATTTGGAGACCTCTCTGATGGGAATGTGTAACTGCACACAAAGCGTAGAAGAACATTTTGCAATGAGACTGTAGTTGAGTGTAAAACTCATGATTCCGAGCAACTAGAAAAACAATTCAAAGATATCTTCATTACTTTGTGACAGATTTCTGAGGTTGTACGTCAATTATTTATTATTCTCCTCTTATCTTAATCAGTAAACTAATGATTTGGCATTAAAGTTCCAGAGTAACACAGAGTAAAATATTAAAAATGTTTGGTGATGATGAATGAATGAAGGGATGAAGGAACAGTGTTGGTGATGATAAAGGAATGAAGGGATGAAGGAACAGTGTTGGTGATGATAAATGAATGAAGGGATGAAGGATCAGTGTTGGTGATGATAAATGAATGAAGGGATGAAGGAACAGTGTTGGTGGTGATAAAGGAATGAAGGGATGAAGGAACAGTGTTGGTGGTGATAGAGGAATGAAGGGATGAAGGATCAGTGTTGGTGATGATAAAGGAATGAAGGGATGAAGGAACAGTGTTGGTGATGATAAAGGAATGAAGGGATGAAGGAACAGTGTTGGTGATGATAAATGAATGAAGGGATGAAGGATCAGTGTTGGTGATGATAAATGAATGAAGGGATGAAGGAACAGTGTTGGTGGTGATAAAGGAATGAAGGGATGAAGGAACAGTGTTGGTGATGATAAAGGAATGACGGGATAATGGAACAGTGTCGGTGGTGATAAAGGAATGAAGGGATGAAGGAACAGTGTTGGTGGTGATAAAGGAATGAAGGGATGAAAGTACAGTGTTGATGATAAAGGAATGAAGGGATTAAGGAACAGTGTTGGTGATGATAAAGGAATGAAGGAATGAAGGAACAGTGTTGGTGGTGATAAAGGAATGAAGGGATGAAGTAACAGTGTTGGTGATGATAAAGGAATGAAGGGATGAAGGAACAGTGTTGGTGATGATAAAGGAATGAAGGGATGAAGGAACAGTGTTGGTGGTGATAAAGGAATGAAGGGATGAAGGAACAGTGTTGGTGGTGATAAAGGAATGAAGGGATGAAGGAACAGTGTTGGTGATGATAAAGGAATGAAGGAACAGTGTTGGTGGTGATAGAGGAATGAAGGGATGAAGGAACAGTGTTGGTGGTGATAGAGGAATGAAGGGATGAAGGAACAGTGTTGGTGATGATAAAGGAATGAAGGGATGAAGGAACAGTGTTGGTGATGATAAATGAATGAAGGGATGAAGGAACAGTGTTGGTGGTGATAAAGGAATGAAGGGATGAAGGAACAGTGTTGGTGGTGATAGAGGAATGAAGGGATGAAGGATCAGTGTTGGTGATGATAAATGAATGAAGGGATGAAGGAACAGTGTTGGTGATGATAAATGAATGAAGGGATGAAGGATCAGTGTTGGTGATGATAAATGTATGAAGGGATGAAGGAACAGTGTTGGTGGTGATAAAGGAATGAAGGGATGAAGGAACAGTGTTGGTGGTGATAGAGGAATGAAGGGATGAAGGATCAGTGTTGGTGATGATAAATGAATGAAGGGATGAAGGAACAGTGTTGGTGATGATAAAGGAATGAAGGGATGAAGGAACAGTGTTGGTGGTGATAGAGGAATGAAGGGATGAAGGAACAGTGTTGGTGGTGATAAAGGAATGAAGGGATGAAAGTACAGTGTTGATGATAAAGGAATGAAGGGATTAAGGAACAGTGTTGGTGATGATAAAGGAATGACGGGATAATGGAACAGTGTCGGTGGTGATAAAGGAATGAAGGGATGAAGGAACAGTGTTGGTGGTGATAGAGGAATGAAGGGATGAA
The DNA here is from genome assembly GCA_021613375.1 of Megaleporinus macrocephalus. Lineage (NCBI taxonomy): Eukaryota > Metazoa > Chordata > Actinopteri > Characiformes > Anostomidae > Megaleporinus > Megaleporinus macrocephalus. The sequence continues at coordinate 6,960,770 of CM038703.1, forward strand.
GGAACAGTGTTGGTGGTGATAAAGGAATGAAGGGATGAAAGTACAGTGTTGATGATAAAGGAATGAAGGGATTAAGGAACAGTGTTGGTGATGATAAAGGAATGAAGGAATGAAGGAACAGTGTTGGTGGTGATAAAGGAATGAAGGGATGAAGGAACAATGTAGGTGGTGATAAAGGAATGAAGAGATGAAGGAACAGTGTTGGTGATGATAAAGGAATGAAGGGATGAAGGAACAGTGTTGGTGGTGATAAAGGAATGAAGGGATGAAGGAACAGTGTTGGTGGTGATAAAGGAATGAAGGGATGAAGGAACAGTGTTGGTGATGATAAAGGAATGAAGGGATGAAGGAACAGTGTTGGTGGTGATAGAGGAATGAAGGGATGAAGGAACAGTGTTGGTGGTGATAGAGGAATGAAGGGATGAAGGAACAGTGTTGGTGGTGATAAAGGAATGAAGGGATGAAGGAACAGTGTTGGTGATGATAAAGGAATGAAGGGATGAAGGAACAGTGTTGGTGATGATAAATGAATGAAGGGATGAAGGATCAGTGTTGGTGATGATAAATGAATGAAGGGATGAAGGAACAGTGTTGGTGGTGATAAAGGAATGAAGGGATGAAGGAACAGTGTTGGTGGTGATAGAGGAATGAAGGGATGAAGGATCAGTGTTGGTGATGATAAATGAATGAAGGGATGAAGGAACAGTGTTGGTGATGATAAAGGAATGAAGGGATGAAGGAACAGTGTTGGTGATGATAAATGAATGAAGGGATGAAGGATCAGTGTTGGTGATGATAAATGAATGAAGGGATGAAGGAACAGTGTTGGTGGTGATAAAGGAATGAAGGGATGAAGGAACAGTGTTGGTGATGATAAAGGAATGACGGGATAATGGAACAGTGTCGGTGGTGATAAAGGAATGAAGGGATGAAGGAACAGTGTTGGTGGTGATAGAGGAATGAAGGGATGAAGGAACAGTGTTGGTGGTGATAAAGGAATGAAGGGATGAAAGTACAGTGTTGATGATAAAGGAATGAAGGGATTAAGGAACAGTGTTGGTGATGATAAAGGAATGAAGGAATGAAGGAACAGTGTTGGTGGTGATAAAGGAATGAAGGGATGAAGTAACAGTGTTGGTGATGATAAAGGAATGAAGGGATGAAGGAACAGTGTTGGTGATGATAAAGGAATGAAGGGATGAAGGAACAGTGTTGGTGGTGATAAAGGAATGAAGGGATGAAGGAACAGTGTTGGTGATGATAAAGGAATGAAGGGATGAAGGAACAGTGTTGGTGGTGATAGAGGAATGAAGGGATGAAGGAACAGTGTTGGTGGTGATAGAGGAATGAAAGGATGAAGGAACAGTGTTGGTGGTGATAAAGGAATGAAGGGATGAAGGAACAGTGTTGGTGGTGATAAAGGAATGAAGGGATGAAGGAACAGTGTTGGTGGTGATAAAGGAATGAAGGGATGAAGGAACAGTGTTGGTGGTGATAGAGGAATGAAGGGATGAAGGAACAGTGTTGGTGCTGATAAAGGAATGAAGGGATGAAGGAACAGTGTTGGTGGTGATAAAGGAATGAAGGGATGAAGGAACAGTGTTGGTGCTGATAAAGGAATGAAGGGATGAAGGAACAGTTTTGGTGGTGATAAAGGAATGAAGGGATGAAGGAACAGTGTTGGTGGTGATAGAGGAATGAAGGGATGAAGGAACAGTGTTGGTGGTGATAGGAATGAAGGAGCAGCTACAGGAGGTTTAGTTTGGTATGTTTTGGTTGTACTGGTTAGATTTAACTCTCTAAGTTTCTCTGACTCTGAAACTGGTTTAAGTGGGCGGAGCCATAGAGAGGTCAGCCTTGTGATTGGTCAGGGGAATGATGACGGAAGCGTTACCCAAGATTAGAACCCTCCAGTTTACATGGAGAGGATAGAAGTATGGTGTAATGTGTGGGTCAGTTATTGGTCAGTGGAATATTATCATTTACAGAGTTTACTTAGTAGATGTTTACTGTTTCCCTGCAACAACAAGATTCACCATAGCAAGTTATTTGAAGTGCTCTTGTGTTGTAATCTTCAAAGACGGAAGTTTTATTGCTGTTCATGATCCATTAAATGATTAAATACTTCATTTAACGACATTAAAGATAAACATCCAACTAATTATGCAACCGGCCACCCTGTGTTGCACGTGGTTGCAGGAACTCACCTGCTGATTCAACATTCACAAAGGTTTAAAGCACCACTGTGTCGTACCTGTTATCACATCCTGTGGAGCTTTTCAGGCACGGGCCCACCCTGTGTGGCTAATGGGGGAATGAATATTCACCTCCAGGGTGGTACGCAGCGCCCAGACAAACTCTGTCTACAACTCATATCGCTCAGATAAGCTGCGTGGCCAAATCCCGGCGGTGTATTTACCCAAGAAAATAAACAAACGGAGTAAAAAGTTCTAGACTTAGATAACACTCAGGTTCCCAGACACACGCCTAATGTTCCTTCCAACTAACAGGGCTCACGCTGTGATTACATATGATTAATACTGGACGTGGATGACGAAGGATATTGATTAATTCAAACTGTTTGTTTTTCAGGGAGTTTCTTCTCTTTTCAGACTCCAGTTCTTTGGGGTGTTGGTTCCTTCATCACAGCTTTTGATTAATGACCAGCTAGAAGCCCAGTGCACACCTAACACACCTCTATTGTACAGACAGAGTTTAGAATGGTAAAGTGGTTTTTATTTTTTAAACTTGTTGGAAGGAAAACGCATCAACACAATCCAGTGTACAAGGTCATGCAGGTAAGGGTCTGATCTGAGATTAGATATCATCGCTGTCCAAAGAAAAACAAGCATCTCCAAAATAGTAGCTTCTTAACATTCTTCACTTTCAATGTAAGTTGATGCAAAGCAGTGAAGCATGGTGGTGGTAGCATCACTGCAGTGGAACTGGTGCAAAAAGTGGATGGAATATTAATGAAGGAGTGCTACCTCAGAATTCTTCAGCGTGACCTCAGACTAACAGCTAGACGGTTGAAACTTGGACACCACTGGGTGTTTCAACCGGACAATGACGCCCAACACATATCAAATCTGTTTGTGGAATGGATAAAGCTCATGGAATAACATAATAACATACAGCTTTTGGAGTAGTCTGACCTCAACTCAACAAATTTCATTAAACTCTACCAATTCTGCCAAGTAGAGTATATAAAATATCAAACCAGATTTCAGAAATACAAATAATTAAAAACTTGTGTACCAAATTCTAGTCTTTTTTATAAAAGATGTATGTTGTTCAGTCCTTCTGATCCAGAAAAAGAATGCAAAGAAATAGTTGAAAGCCCAATTTTGCTATGATATGAATGTCAACGATGAGAGTCTGTAAACTTCTGGCCAATTTCTGGCAAGTTTCCTGAAAAGAACAGAAGATGTAATATCATTAACATTAACGTTCTTCACTTTCAATGTACGTTTATGTAAAGTGGTTTTGGAGCATTTCTATTGGCCCATTCATTACGAAACTTTCACAGGATATAAAGAGCGGCTGCAAAAATAATCGTCAAAATGGAGACGATAGAAGATAATCCAGTCCAATCCATTTCCCAGAACTGGAGTTGCAGAAACAATTGGACTCCTAACAACCACCTGGAAGTCCTGGTAGACCCATTAAAACTG
>CM038703.1:6969443-7059443 GCA_021613375.1 Megaleporinus macrocephalus
TCTCTGGCTGTTTCTGCTGCTGTTCTGTTGGTACCGGTCAGATCTGGTCTGTAGGTGTTCTGGGTTATTTGTTTTGTGCTAGCTGTGTGTGCTAGCTCTGCTGTTTACTGATACTCACTGTGTTCAGCTGTGTGGTGTCTCTGAAGTGTGTATCAGATTAGTGTGTTAAATGTCTTTGTGTTGGTTCCGTGAGAGATACTGATGTTACTAATTTTACAGATGTTATAAACTGTCCTGGATGAGTCTGAGTCACATGCGATAACAAACTTCCAGGCGGACGATGTTTTCTATCCACACATGCGGTGAACGTTTAAACTGTTCTCGTGAGGCCGCTGCTTTAGTCAGTCTGTGGAAAATGAAATGGTATGTGTTTCCTAGTGGTTAAGATAGGAAGTGCAGGGAGCTGGCCAGAGGGGGTTTAACGCAGTGCTCCTCTTCCTGGATGAAACACTAGCTGGAAATACAGAAATTAGGCTCATTTGTTTACCGCTATTGATTGGCTCTCGAGATCGGCGATCACATATTTTGATTAAAAATCGGCCAATACCAATACAGATACATGGCAGATATATATATATATATATATATATATATATATATATATATATATATATATATGAATGTAAAGCAGTGGTGCGCATGCATGGGGCAAATTTAGCTGGGGGAGCAGATAGTGATAGCGCTGCCATTGTGCACACATGCCCTGCCCTTCAAAACAAAAGTCCCTAACAATAAAGAACTATAACCCAAAAACAGATAACCTCCATCCATCATCTTCTGCTTTATCCCACCAGTTGGGGTCACTGGAGCCAATCCCTGCATTACTGGGTGAAGGCGGGGTACACCATGGACTGTTCGCCAGTCTATCTAATGGCCAACACACGCACACCTACGGGCAGTTTAGAGTGAGCAAGCAACCTAACATGCATGTGTTTGGACTGTGGGAGGAAACCGGAGTTTTTAAAAATCAACAAAACATGGGTTTGTTCTGACTTTCAAAATAAAAGTCCCTGTCAATAAAGAACTATAACCCAAAAATAGATATCATCAGATAACCACGGACAACATCTATTTTTTTTTCAACTGAGCAGTACATGGGCGTGCAGAGAAGACACCAGAGTAGTTACCAAACAGTTTCTTGAGTATCAGATAAAAAAGTATCAGGTCAGCGCTAGGTTTCCTGAAGAACTGCAGAGGAAGCTCTATGTAAACTCAGCCAGAGTCTCTCAGCACTGAGATTGCTCTATTCTTCTCTCTTAGAAAGAAGTTCAAAAGGGATGTGACCTTAGTAACAATACATGTGTGGGACTATAATAGAACTAGTGAGAAATCAGATTCCTTTCTTCACTAATATACCTGAAGTTATTCTTTATAACAGCATGGGCACTTAAAAATCCATAGACTTTGCACAAATGAGTGAATGTAGTTTGTCATAACACACTGCAAAAACTCAACTGCATGTGGTTATGCTTAGATGAAAAGATCTGGAACATCTGGCCGCCCAGCATAGTCATTTCCTCCACCACACCAACAGCCATATGTCTAGCAAGCCTGTTAAAGGGCCCATACCATACACTTTACTTTGCTTTGTGCTTCTTTTCCTGATGTGCTCATGTACCAAAAAGCGGTCCTCATTCAGTTTTACATAATGAACCTCAATTTATCTTAAAAAAGTTTTTTTTGAAGACTTGCTCTGAGCGCCATGTGTTGTACATCATAATGAGAAGCAGTTTAGAAAAGTATAAAAGGCATAAGCAGAGGTGTCAAGTAACAAAGTACAAATACTTTGTTAACTTACTCAAGTAGAAATTTTGGTTATTTATACTTTACTGGAGTAATTCTTTTTTAGCTGACTTTTTACTTCTACTCCTTACATTTACACTTCATTATCAGTACTTTCTACTCCTTACATTTACACTCCATTATCAGTACTTTCTACTCCTTACATTTACACTTCATTATCAGTACTTTCTACTCCTTACATTTACACTCCATTATCAGTACTTTCTACTCCTTACATTTACACTCCATTATCAGTACTTTCTACTCCTTACATTTACACTCCATTATCTGTACTTTCTACTCCTTACATTTACACTCCATTATCAGTACTTTCTACTCCTTACATTTACACTCCATTATCAGTACTTTCTACTCCTTACATTTACACTCCATTATCAGTACTTTCTACTCCTTACATTTACACTCCATTATCAGTACTTTCTACTCCTCACATTTACACACCATTATCAGTACTTTCTACTCCTTACATTTACACTCCATTATCTGTACTTTCTACTCCTTACATTTACACTCCATTATCAGTACTTTCTACTCCTTACATTTACACTCCATTATCAGTACTTTCTACTCCTTACATTTACACTCCATTATCTGTACTTTCTACTCCTTACATTTATACTCCATTATCAGTACTTTCTACTCCTTACATTTACACTCCATTATCTGTACTTTCTACTCCTTACATTTATACTCCATTATCTGTACTTTCTACTCCTTACATTTATACTCCATTATCAGTACTTTCTACTCCTTACATTTACACTTCATTATCAGTACTTTCTACTCCTTACATTTACACTCCATTATCAGTACTTTCTACTCCTTACATTTACACTCCATTATCAGTACTTTCTACTCCTTACATTTACACTCCATTATCTGTACTTTCTACTCCTAACATTTACACTCCATTATCAGTACTTTCTACTCCTTACATTTACACTCCATTATCTGTACTTTCTACTCCTAACATTTACACTTCATTATCAGTACTTTCTACTCCTTACATTTACACTCCATTATCAGTACTTTCTACTTACATTTACACTCCATTATCAGTACTTTCTACTTACATTTACACTCCATTATCAGTACTTTCTACTCCTTACATTTTAAACATAGTCTGGTTACTCCTATTTTATTTCAGCTTGTTTTCATTCATCTACATTTACATTCCAGTAAAGTTTATTGATAACATGTCTTTGAAGTTTGACTTCATTACAATACTTATAGAGAACTAGTCATCATATCTTCTGCTCCATGAAACACATGTTAATGTTCAGTAGTAACAGATATGCCTCTTTAATATATTTACATTGTACTAAACTACATTCATGTTCAATGGGCGTATATGCGGCTGAAACAGGAAGCCTAGCACATCCCAAATTTATCAACATTAACATTTTAATATAACATTATAGTCATTATGGCTTTTAGAAGAATGGGGTTTTGAGGAGGTGGGCTAGAGCACTATAGACCCCTGTGGTGCGGCCTAATCTTTTGTCCTTAATGGTTTTTTGTTTCTCATTACATTACTTTTATACTTTAAGTAGTTCTGAAAGCAGTACTTTTAAGCTTTTACTGGAGTAAAAAGCTTGAGTTGATACTTCAGCTTCTACAGAAGTACTTTTAAACCCTACTATCTATACTTCCACCTGAGTAATGAATGTGAATACTTTTGGAACCTTTGGGAATTGGAGTGTGTGCCTGTGTGTGTAGAATTGTTTTTTTGTGACATAACAAAAAACTGTCTGTCTTTGGGCTGGAAACATCAAACTTCCAAATTTTTTCCCCAAAAAATCCAGTTTTCCATGCTATGGGCCCTTTAATGTTGTTTTTCACATTCAAATTCCTTTAATCTAATATACCAGAACTTTTTCTTCCAGGTAATAATAGTCCATTTTTCCTGATACATCTCAGTCTGAATGTTAATCTAATGCATTTCTCACAATGGGACAATCAACGACGATTGATGATGATGATGATGCACCTCCATCTCTCACGTGTTTGAAATCCACATCGCCAGCACCTGAGTGGGCTACAGCCTTAGAGTCCAGACTTAGACCCAAAAATTATGGTTGGAATCGCATTTCAAGACTATTAAAAGTCAATCTATGTATGAAAAAATCAGGTATGGACCAGCAGTCTGAATAACATTTATTTATTTATTTATCTATCTATCTATCTATCTATCTATCTATCTATCTATCTATCTATCTATCTATTTAGTCAGGCTTTGTAATTGCTATTGCTATAAACATGCTATTTTTACAGGTGAGTGAACTTTATGGACCGGAAATGGAATTGTTTTGAAACTTTAATAACGCTTCACACATCAAAAAAATAGTTTTCCATGATATGGGCCCTTTAATGTCATGTTTCACTTTTACATTTCCTTGAATCTAATAAACCAGAACTTTTTTCTTCTTCCACATAAATGTAATGGGCTCCATTGGGCAAGTGTCACATAAAGATAGTCTAATAAAAAAACGAGTATCCAGAGCGGCAGGTCGCAGGTTTGAATTTTAGATTTTTTTTCTGGATATCAGCTCTTTAATTTTCCCTCCCGGAGAAAGAGCCACTTCCTGCCTGAACTCGTACCCGGGTGAAGGGTCAGTAAGGCTGGGACTGCTCGCCGTAGACCGACTGATATTCCACCGCAGCATCCCGGGACAATGTGACCCTTCCCCGGATCACCTTCATTAGCTAGTCGGAGGCGGCGGCGGGAATTGCAGCAGGCAGGCAGGCAGGCAAGCAAGGCGAGCGAGCGAGCGAGTGAGTGAGCGAGCGCGGCTGGGCCAGCGTTTACCCCGCGGAGAGGACCGACCGCACAACCGGCCCCCAGCCTCCTCCCTCCGTCTGCAGCGAGCTGGCAGCACCGCGGGGAGCTGAAGGCGGTAAGACACCGTTATTGACCCGCTTACTGCAGTCGCCTTGAACTACTGGAGCTATTTATCAAGCTAGTCAGCTGCCATTTCACATCCGCAGTCATAAAAAAGTGTGACGGAAAAAATATCCGTGTTTGTGTCGCTTTGGCTCGAAATCTTTAACGTTTTCTCCCGCGAGTTTTAGCACTTGGTGTACGTTTTTGGCGGCGGTGACGAGGTGGAGTCCAGAAATAGACACCAAAACATTGCCGAGAAGCCGAACTGCTAGCCAGACTGCTAAAGCTACGAAGCTACAAAAGCTAAAAACTGCAGCAACACAAACACACACACACTGACATGTACACGAACGGGACCCAGCGCCGTGGCGGTGTGTTATATACGTTAAGCGGATATACGGTACAGCTATACGCTAATGGCGGACTGCTCGGGGCTCGGCTGCCGTGACTCCCCGTCACAGTGAACACAGACCGAGTCGCTAACGCGCTGAACGTTTTAATCATTGTTCTGTTTTTGTTTTTTTTTCTCCATGCCAGGCGTCTCTTCGCCCGTGTGCTGGTGACTCGTCGACCATGCGGCAGTGGTGCCTCCCTGCTGTGGCTCCCCGCACCGAACCGCTCCCACCGGGCAGACCCTCACCTCAGCTCTCAGGTGGGGCACAGCACTTCAGCTCTTCCAGACAGTGACCACCATCCTCAGACCCCCAGATGTGGTTCATACGCACAGACTCACATGACACCGTGGTGCTTTGTGTTTGTGTTAATTGCATTTCTACGGGACAGTTACTCAGATAGATGGTCCACCCTCAGACCACCCAGGCTATTCCCTTGGTTTTAAATATTACACACTACTGAGAAAAAAAACAATGACAAATCCGAATATAAAATTATCTAATGAAAGAAAGTAATGAAGGAAAAAATAATAAAGTGGACTGTGAAGTTGAATATTGTCTATTTCCATGCTTCACTGCTGGGGGGCGCCCAGAAAACTCAAAATGCGGGTGGGCCACTGGCTTTGCCATGTGCTGGACTGACAGTGGCCCACTGTCATCTTGCTATTAGGGTAGTGGTGGTCCGAACCTTGGCATCACTAGATCTGACTTACAGTCACTGGCTATGCAAAACACACACACTCTATTATATATATATATATATATGTATGTATGTATGTATGTATGTGTATGTGTGTGTGTGTGTGTGTGTTCATAATGCTGTATGACATCTATATGAGCTTGTCATGACATCAATGTAATATTTATTCTAACTTGTTGGTCAGAATTGGCACCTCTGGTGATTGATGGAATCTGTTGGAATAGGCATTTATAAACATGTATGTAGGATTATGTCTCCTTTATGACAAGCTTATGTAGTTGTTACATAGCTTTATGAACAGGCAGTAAAGTGTTACCCAGAAGTTTAAATAGCTCTGGTCAAAATTGAAGTGAAAATAAGTTAATATAAGGTAACATATTCTAAAAAGAACTTAAATATGGCAAGTAAACAAAACATATAGGTATATGGTTTCTAGTTAGTGAAAAGGTTATAAGAGCAGGGTCTACATTTGGTGTTATTTTGTTCCTCAATTGTATTGAATTCAGCAGATAAAGGATCAGGTAATTGTGCACTGGGGTGTCCGGTAGCCCGGTGGTGAAATTAGACAGAGGAAAAAAACTTAGAAAACATTAGAGGTGGCAAATGATTGTACCACGATAGTTCCATGATACGTCTAATAACAGTATGCATCAAGGTGCCTAGTTTTACTGAGATTTAAAAAGTTGGAACAATTCGAATAGAATCTGTGTTGCCGCTAGATGTACTATAATAATAATAATAATAATAATAATAATAATAATAATAACCCACTTTATAGTAAAACAGGCAGTCAGTGGATGGATAATATACACACTATGCTCATAATATATTGACCAATCAGCATCGTCTCAGTGATACATTTTAAACCCAGCTTAACTTAACACTCTGCCTGGTGCAGAAATCCAAGAAATGTGAAAAGTTATTGTAGACTTGAGCAGTTGTGATCAATATCAGTAAAATATCGTCCCACCTCTAGAAGCCATTAGATGTTTTTGTTGGTTCCAGCTGGTATCCAGCAGTCAGTATTGGCATATTGTGTTTTCCTGATAGGTTGATATCACTGTGTAAAGGGGTCTACTCGTTTAGCAGGCGTTCTGAGACCGACTCCCAAAGTATTTTGTCACTGTCTAAAGAAAAAAAAAACATGTATTTATTTTTTGTCTATTTTTATGTTTCTACATCATTTGAATGCGATGGCTGCTCTTTATAGCTGGTACAATTTTCATGATGATTGGTCCAATGGAAATGCTCCAGAATCACTTGAGAAACTTGCTGGTTCCATTGACTTGCGTTGAAAGTAAAGAAGAAAGTAAAGTTTTTGGCCTCTCCTGTAAAACTAGCATTTTTTTCTTTGGACAGTGACAGTTCAGTTTGCTGGTTTCCTAATGAGATCTGAAGACGGTCTAACAAAAACTATTGGTCTTTAATGGGAACCAGTTCCTATTAGGAAAAAACAACATGTCCAGTTTTAGTCCTGCTGGTTAACTTGTGTTCACATGTAACTGTTTCAGGGGGTCCAGACATTTACACACGACTGTGTATTACTGATCTATCAGAGTACAGCTGCTGTTCACTGCACTCTGAGCTACATGCGCTTACAAGAGTACAGATATGCAGACACTGAGCTTTTTCGCCCTCATGCATTCGTTTAGAAGAGAAGTTGAAACTCAACAATGGAAGCTTAATAATATTGCTGCAAATAAAAGAGCTCGCGTTACTTTTAATGCGTTTAATGTTTCCCATATAAATTGTAAGGATGTGAGCCAAAACAGCAGCAGCGTGTTATGTAAGTTTTGCAGAATATGCATATTTTAATAACTAGTTTAGTTCAACAACAGAGTACAGTTTCTGTGAAGTTGTAAAAAAAGAATTTGTAGTGTTTGTATTTGTGAGAATAACCCACTAATATCTACAGTCTCACACCGCTGCCTTGGCTTAATCACACACTCTGTGGTCTAGAAGTGGGACATTTTGGACGCACCCTAAATCTTTAGTGAGTAAGCCAAGGCAGGGGTGTCAGACTTGTTTCTTCTGGGCCAAAGTTCTGCAGATATAAGCTACCAAGCGTGTCTAGTATGTCCGAATACTCAGGATTCATCGAGCAGTACGCAAGCGACATTTGTAAGTAGGTGACCACAGCATGCTGGGCTATCCCATGATTCAGCTGGGGCCACAGATGAGTTCAAAAAGGAGGGAACAACCGTTGTAAAGCGAGACGTTGGCTGTGTATATGTAGCTACTACTGGTGTACTGCTGCTATAGAAGTTAGAGCTGATTCATCAGTGATGGTCTGATCTTTTACGTCACAGGACGTTGGTAAGATTCCAGACATAGTGCGTCCAAGGTTGTGTGGATACTAAAGTGTTTAGTGCTCCACTTAACCACTTGGGCAGTACCTACTGGCTCCAGTCTAGCACCTATTGACTCAGTAAGCAATTTCGGACGTGGTCTAGATGGACATGTGTCCATATCTGCTTTAATATGTGCAGGACCTGGCGATATGTACCATGATACGGGGATCACGATTCAATATATCACGATGTACTGCAAGTAAAGTGATATACTATGATTTTTCAAATACTACTATTAAAACACACCACTGTATGAACAGGTTTGTCAATACTTACAATAGCATTGCGCCCTTGTGCTGCTTGTTAATGTTGGAGTGGAGCTGAAAATGGATTACAACACTGCCATCTAGTGGTCAGAGGTTTAAACCCAACACACAATGATTCACTGTCTGCCAGAATCTGTGTATCGATACTGTGTTTTTGAGAATCGATGCAGTTTGTACTGTTACAAAAAAAAAAAGAGATGAAGTAATGAGTTTCAACACAGTTTGAGTTGAACTGGGACCTTGTGGCCTAATACCTCCATTAGAAACTCAAATAAACCTCTGAGTTTACTGGGTTTGTAAATGCTCATTCTGGTTACTCTCCCAGTATCCCTACCAGTCGCTGATGGAATAACTTGGCTCCTCTCGTCTCGTTGCAGATGCCAGGATGGAGTGTTGCGACGTGGAGCCGCGCTACACGATCGAGCAGATCGACCTGCTGCAGCGGCTGAGGCTCTCCGGGTTGACCAAGCCTCAGATCATCCAAGCGCTGGAGTCTCTAGAGAGACTAGATCCAGACCACCGTGCCGCTTGCTGTGACAATCACTCAGCCCCCGCCAGCGCTCCTACCTCCGCGGCCCCGGCCGCCCCCTCCTCGTCCTCCTCCTCGTCTTCTTCTCTCACCTCAGCTACCACGCAGACCCCAGTCCTGGAGGCTGCGCTCTCTCCCAGCAACAGCTACGACGCTTCGCCTCCACCCCTCTACCCGCCCAGCGGAGTTCAGAGGTCCTTCAGTTACGACCTGGCGGAAGAGGACTGGGATCTGGAGGAGAAGGTGGAGGAGTACATGAGGTACACAGTCATGCCTTGCTGGTATTTTCTCAAAGTAATAGTGAGAGGGGCTGATTAATATAACGCCGGGTAATGTCAGCGAGCGTCCCTGGAGCGGTCTTGTCATTTTCGGAGAATAGCAGGCCCGTCTAAAGTAGGTCAGGTGGACTGGGAGGAACAGTGAAGCAGCTGGTTTTGATAGGATGTATTAAAGCTCTTCAGCAGATTTCAACTTGTGCTGCCTGAAAGATACATGGCCTGTAGTAGCCTTGTGAAAATATGTGTACATTTCTCACTGTGTGCAAACCAAATGCTATAATAATAATAATAATAATAATAATAATAATAATAATAATCTTTTATAGAGCACTTTTCATACCAGTGGCAGCTCAAAGTGCTTTACAGACATGTTTCATCAGTAATAACAAACGTAATTAGCCAAAGACAGAGTAAAATAAAGAAAGACTTTGAAGCTTGAGGCGTTTGGAATCTCGCAAGTATTTTGTTGGGCTGTATGTTGGCAAGAACCTGGTGATACAATACGTATCGTGATACAGTGATCACGATTCAATATATCACGATATATTGCGATACTGCAAGCAAAGTGATATATTGTGATTTTTCAGATCCTACTATTAAAACACACCACTGTATGAACAGGTGTATCAGTGTTTACAATAACATTGCGCCCTTGTGCTGCTTGTTAATGTTGGAGTGGAGCTGAAAATGGATCACAGCACTGCCATCTAGTGGTCAGAGGTTTAAACTCAACACACAATGATTCACTGTCTGCCAGGAATCTGTGTATTGATACTGTGTTTTTGAGAATTGATACAGTATCACTTAACATAATATCCAGATATTCGATAGTTTGATATTTTCTTACACCCCTAGTATTTTGTTCTTGCTTTTGCTAAGTAATGTTACACATGTGATACAGAGAGCACACGTCTACACTCTTCAACGCACAACAGCTGCTTCTCTGCTGAGTTTAACGTGCATTGAAAAAGTTAGGTTAGGTGCAAAAGTGAGGTTAGTTCATTTAGTTAATGTACGAGGACATTTATGTTGAAGAGGCTAAGTACGGGTGGAGTGGTGGGTTTTCCAAAGTAGAGCAGAGGGCGGTGTTTATTCTTGCTGTGAGCTTATATTTTCTTCCAGGAGCGATTCACAGTAATTTGAAGTCTACAGCACGCCACTCTACAGTAGTCGCCGGGGGCGGGGAAGGTGGTGTGCGATAGGGGTGTAAGAATATCAATGATATCATGTTTGGTGATACTGAATTGATTCTCAAAAACCTAATATCGATACACAGATTCCTGGCAGACAGTGAATCATTGTGTGTTGGGTTTAAACCTCTGACCACTAGATGGCAGTGTTGTAAACCATTTTCAGCTCCACTCCAACATTAACAAGCAGCACAAGGGTGCAATGCTATCGTAAGCATTGACAAACCTGTTCATATAGTGGTGTGTTTTAATACTAGGATTGAAAATCACAGTATATCACTTTACTTTCAATATCGCAGTATATAGTGATATATTTAATCGTGACCGTTGTATCACTATACGTATTGTATCGCCAGGTTCTTGCCAACACACAGCCCCAGGTTCTTTACAGCTGTACAATTTGTGAGAATAGGTTCGCCTTCTGTTGTTTCAAATTAAAAGCCCTCTGCGGACTTGGAAGCAGTGCTGGCAATATTCGAAAATTTAGTAGTTCAATACAAAAGTGCAATCATCGTAAAATATACTTATTTTAAAAATATATGCAGTGGAAACACGGACAGGTTGCCTTCACTGATAGCCTGTGTTTAGCTAAAAGAAGTCTGTTTTTCACTGCAGCTATTTATATTCGGGACGGGGAAGATGCAGCAGCTTGTAAAATGTGCAAACCAATAAAAGGCCCACTGCGTCAGCATGTTGCCTTTGTGGCAGACTCTCAGACTCTCAGCCTGAACTGTTTTCTAAAAATGTCTGTATAATTAGATTCTGTGATCTATTGAATCATGCTGTATCATGCAGGCTGCAGTAGTGCTGAAGTGGTGATGGTTTAGGCCAGCGTCTTAATAATTATGTTATTACGTGGATATTAAAGCTGTTAATTGTATTGGACTGATGTGTTGAGGTATTACGTTTGCCCCCCACCTCTAACAGGTATATCAGGTGCATTAGAGACTTGTGTCCCGGTCAGGGTTTAGTGGGGTTGTGGTTACAGCACTGCATATCTTACATCTGTGGGTGGGCTTTAATGAACCTCATGCATCTGATGTGTATCTGTCTGTGTGTGTGTGTCTGTGTGTACTGTAGGAGGGACAGTAACCTGGTGAAGGAGGAGATCAAAGCTTTTCTAAATAACAGGAGGATCTCTCAGGCTATTGTTGGGCAAGTCACAGGTACTCAGTTCAACTCCTGTTGGAAAACAATCCCACAATGACTCCAGTTTATAAGAATGTCACATATTACCATTGTTTGGCATGTAAAGAGAGTTACAGTCCCGTAGGCCTGGGCGGTATAAGACTTTTTATAATATATTAATATGTATTTGCACAAGATGTGCAATGATGCAATACTATTTATATTAATGAGTTGATGTTGCATTAAAGCACATGACCCATCTCTTCCATAAAGCCGTACCAGTGGCTCTCAAACCCTGCCACCCCTCCTCCCTGTGCACCCAGCCCGCCCCACCACCCATCTCACTCACAAGTTGTCTGCACATAGAGAGAAACACCCCACAGCTCTACCCTGCTGAAGAAGACCTGGAGCCGAATTAAAGACCATTTCTTACTTTAATCCTAAATATCACATGTTGTCTTCTGTTATCTAAAGCCTAAACTAATCGATTGAGGTGTTTAATGGATTGTTATGACTGATGAGTTACCTGGCAACTGGTCATACGTGCACAGCCGTAACACACACACGTAATCAAAATAAGTAAAAAATGTAACTTACAGACACAAGAACACCTCAAATCTGAAGTGTGATAAACTTCATACGACTGTTGTGGCTGTGCACGCTGCTGTTCATCAGAGCGCCGTCACTCCTCAGTTACCGCATCCAGATGTTGATTGCAGCTGTGTTTGCCGCATTGCCGGCACCATTCCTCCTTATAATCAGCCACGCATTCAGCTCTGTGGCACCACCAGCCCTGTATTATTGCATCTGTGGAGTTTTAATGAACACAGAGGTGATAAGAGGAGATGGTGGTACAGAAAAGTGGTGTCGGTGGTCTACCAAATCCCCGGCCCCTGTAGCAACAATGGAGCAAGAAGGCTTGAAAGGCCCATATAAGTTGTTCAGATAATCTGCTATCCTTCATGTTGAAGGAAACTGTATTTTGTTTTGATCAGTCTTTTATTTACATACATTATATATATATATATATGTGTGTGTGTGTATATGTGTGTATATGTGTGTGTGTGTGTGTGTATCCATCCATCCATCCATCCAGTCACGTGCCACCAATGTACAAAGTAGCTCCATAAAGACTTGGTGGAGCGAGTTTGGTGTGGAAGAACTGGACTGGCCTGCGCAGAGTCCTGACCTCAACCTGATAGAACACATTCGGTATGAATTAGAGCGGAGACTGTGAACCAGACCTTCACATCCAACATTAGTGTCTGACCTCACTAATGTTCTTCTGGAAGAACGGTCAAAACACTCTCCTAAACTGTGTGGAGAGACTTCCCAGAGGAGCTGAAGCTGTTATAGCTGCAAAGGTTGGACCGACATCATATTAAACCCTATGGATTAAGAACCCTATGGCTGTTATAGCTGCAAAGGTTGGACCGACATCATATTAAACCCTATGGATTAAGAATGGGACGCCACTCACTGGGCTGAATGTTCAGTTGTGAGCCAAAGATCCATGTGTCGCAAGTACTGAAAGAAGACTGTGGTCAAATAAAACAATAAAATCTCAAATAAAACACTGATAAAACAACTGATATCAGCTTTCCAGAGCTGATGTATCGCTAATCAGCCTGAAAATATCGCCCAGCCCTGCTGTCTCTGGACACGTCTGTTTTTTGTTTTTCTTTCATTTTCAAACTTTGATGAACTTAAACTTATGCGTCTAATTTTGTCTCCTTTACAAGCCTTCCTTTTTCTGATTGTGTTGTTTGTTGTAGGTATTAGTCAAAGCTACATCTCCCAGTGGCTCCTGCAGCAGGGTCTGGAGATGAGTGACTCCAAGCGCAGAGCCTTTTACCGCTGGTACCTCCTGGAACGTAACAGCCCAGGTGAGTACAACCGGTCTGTCCAGGACAGTGAAGGAGGTATTGAGCTGGGCTTAGTGCTAGTTTAGATTAGGTGTGTTTGTTCATCTAACTTTCACCTTCTTTCACACTTACCTTCTACATTCTTTCCATGAAGCTTAAAGGTTTGAGTCAGTGTACGGCCTGGTGTCTGAAACAGGCCTTCAAAACTGTTGACGTGTTATTTATTATTATTATTATTATTATTATTATTATTATAGATTACTGATTTCACTTACGGTCATTTTATGGTATTGATTTAATGTTGGAGTTGGCAGATCTTGTAGACTTGCGTCCAGTTTGGGAAATGATTTTAAGAGCCTTTCACCCAGCAAAACCACTCATCCAGTGAAAAGATTGACAGTGATATAGTAGTGCGGCGTTTGGGCGAAACTCTCTGATATCCTTACCTTTCCCGCCCTTTCTGCTGTACCCCAGACTTGGGCTGTGAAGCGTAGCTCTCAGTCCTGATCCTGGGTCTAGAACTTGCTGGTTTTCATGTTGTCTCTGCTCCACCTAACACTACTAACAGAGCTCCGAGCATGTCGCTTGATAATCCTCTGCAGTGCTGCAGTGTTGAGCATGTCCCCGCATACTCGATGCCTTGAATGATGGACGTCAGTGTTTTGAAGGATGTGTACACGTATGATTGACACCTTGTTGGCTTTGGGCAGTAAGCCTAGTTAACGTCCGGTTTTCTGATTGCCCGAACGGCTTAAAGGACTCAGATGGAGTGAAAACCAGCAAGCTCAGGGTCCCAGGAGCAGGACTGACACCCCCTGGAGTAGACAGAGAGAACTACTGATGCACCTGCTCCCCTGGTACTCTGCACACCAGTCCCAGCCAGGTAACCAGCACGCTGCAGGGGAAGCCTCCTCAGCTGTCGTACTTAAAGGGGAATTGTGCCAACTTTTCAAAATGTCTGTAGAACTTAATCTTTAAAGCTCAAACAAACTCATTCAGGGTGGTGGTGATGGGAACCAGACGTCTGGACTTAAGCTACTTTCACAGAGCAGGAATAAGAGCCCCGAGTCTGACGCACTGACCAGTTCACAATATTTTTTTATGTGACTTGTATTTGATTTTAGAGTTTAATGCTTGTGTGACTTGTGGTGATAGTGTAGTGGTTAGTATGGTGGTGTAGTGGTTAGTATGGTGGTGTAGTGGTTAGTAAGGTGGTGTAGTGGTCAGTATGGTGGTGTAGTGGTTACTATGGTGGTGTAGTGGTTAGTATGGTGGTGTAGTGGTTAGTATGGTGGTGTAGTGGTTAGTATGGTGGTGTAGTGGTTAGTATGGTGGTGTAGTGGTTAGTAAGGTGATGTAGTGGTTAGTATGGTGGTGTAGTGGTTAGTATGGTGGTGTAGTGGTTAGTACGGTGGTGTAGTGGTTAGTATGGTGGTGTAGTGGTTAGTACGGTGGTGTGGTGGTTAGTACGGTGGTGTAGTGGTTAGTACGGTGGTGTAGTGGTCAGTATGGTGGTGTAGTGGTCAGCACTGTCTCCTCACAGTAAGATGATCTGGGTTGGATTCCCCGTCCGGGTGGTTCTGTGTGGAGTGTGTATGTTCTCTCTGTGTTTGAGTGGGTTCCTCTGGGTACTCCGGTTTCCTCCCACAGTCCAAACACATGCATGTTAGGGTCCTCACTCTAGATTGTCTGTAGGTGTGAGTGTGTGTTGGCCATGCAATGGACTGGTGACCTCTCCATGGTTTACTCCGCCTTCGCCTAATGACTCTGGGATTGGCTACAGCCCCCCCATGACCCCGACTAGCAGGATAAAGTGGAAGATAATGGAAGGATGGATGGAGGACAAGAAGTGACCACTTTGGAAAATAGGAATGGTTATTTTGCTGTGCTTGTTTTTCTTCCTGCAGTTGATCATATAGTGAGATGGATTTTAGCTAAGAGAAGCAAATTCAGTGCCAAGATTCAATCATGATAGCAACATAATTTGAAGAGACATAGTGGGTATGAAGCTGCTTTGACACTAGTCAATGTCATGTTCATTAATTATATATATAATATTGTTAAAATATCAATTTAATAAGAACTGGTGCAGCTTTGACTCACTTTCTGTTCTAATATTGTATGTATGTTTTTTAACATTAACTGTTTCAGTGAGCATCTTTAATAAAGCCACATATTAAATATTATAATAACCCAACATCGGTCGTTATGATAAACATTACTGCAAATGTGTGCATTCATGAGCTTGTTCTGGTGCAGCTTTACTGTGACCACTCACGCTCTCTGCTGGAACAACTTTGAACTGCGAGTGATTTCCAAAGCCAAATTAATTTTAACAGCGTGTTTGTAGTTCAGTGAACCACCACTGCCGATTGTATCACACTCAGGAGAGATGGTGTGGAGTTTCATCTAAATTGACTTCATTTGCTTTTAAATGCTCTTATTATGATTATATATTATGATGTTATAACGAAACAAACAAAACAGTATGTGTACCTGTTATTTATTTCTATATGTTACATTTTTCTGATCCCATTTCTTGGCCATAGATGAGGATCAAGACGACCTTCCTCTCCAGGTTAGAGCTAACAGCTTTAAAGTAAAGCCACTCTTTGAAGCAAGATCGAAAGTTCGAAAGAGCAATATCACAAAAATTCGGTAAATATATCGGTAGTATTTTCGGGAAAGCCGGAATGAAAGGTGAAAGGTGGGTGAAGGAAAAGGGTTTTGGAGTAAACGATGACATGTTCAGCCAAATGATGCCGTTCAACCTGATCTTATAGCTTTGCATACAGTGTATACGCCACAGTGTATGGCGTGTATAAGTTATGAACTGTTGTTACTCTTACGCCAAGTGTGTCACCCATGAACTTGCACTCCGCACACATGGCCACCTTGTATAACGCAGTGGTGTCTATTTATCAGTCAGCGTGAGTAGCCAGTGTCTAGAAACGGCTGGACCTACAGACCTATATTCCCAAATGCGAGCTTGTTTGAAAACAGCTCTGCAGAACCTCATGAGAACTGTTTCGTGCATTTGTATCTTTGTGGTGGTGTAGTGGTTAGTATGGTGGTGTAGTGGTTAGTATGGTGGTGTAGTGGTTAGTATGGTGGTGTAGTGGTTAGTACGGTGGTGTAGTGGTTAGTACGGTGGTGTAGTGGTTAGTACGGTGGTGTAGTGGTTAGTATGGTGGTGTAGTGGTTAGTATGGTGGTGTAGTGGTTAGTATGGTGGTGTAGTGGTTAGTATGGTGGTGTAGTGGTTAGTATGGTGGTGTAGTGGTTAGTATGGTGGTGTAGTGGTTAGTATGGTGGTGTAGTGGTTAGTACGGTGGTGTAGTGGTTAGTACGGTGGTGTAGTGGTTAGTACGGTGGTGTAGTGGTTAGTATAGTGGTGTAGTGGTTAGTATGGTGGTGTAGTGGTTAGTACGGTGGTGTAGAGGTTAGTACGGTGGTGTAGTGGTAAGTACGGTGGTGTAGAGGTTAGTACGGTGGTGTAGAGGTTAGTACGGTGGTGTAGTGGTTAGTACGGTGGTGTAGAGGTTAGTACGGGGGTGTAGTGGTTAGTATGGTGGTGTAGTGGTTAGTACGGTGGTGTAGTAGTTAGTATGGTGGTGTAGTGGTTAGTATGGTGGTGTAGTGGTTAGTATGGTGGTGTAGTGGTTAGTACGGTGGTGTAGTGGTTAGTACGGTGGTGTAGTGGTTAGTACGGTGGTGTAGAGGTTAGTACGGTGGTGTAGTGGTTAGTACGGTGGTGTAGTAGTTAGTACGGTGGTGTAGTGGTTAGTACGGTGGTGTAGAGGTTAGTACGGTGGTGTAGAGGTTAGTACGGTGGTGTAGTGGTTAGTACGGTGGTGTAGTGGTTAGTATGGTGGTGTAGTGGTTAGTACGGTGGTGTAGTAGTTAGTATGGTGGTGTAGTGGTTAGTACGGTGGTGTAGTGGTTAGTACGGTGGTGTAGAGGTTAGTACGGTGGTGTAGAGGTTAGTACGGTGGTGTAGTGGTTAGTACGGTGGTGTAGTGGTTAGTACGGTGGTGTAGAGGTTAGTACGGGGGTGTAGTGGTTAGTATGGTGGTGTAGTGGTTAGTACGGTGGTGTAGTAGTTAGTATGGTGGTGTAGTGGTTAGTATGGTGGTGTAGTGGTTAGTATGGTGGTGTAGTGGTTAGTACGGTGGTGTAGTGGTTAGTACGGTGGTGTAGAGGTTAGTACGGTGGTGTAGTGGTTAGTACGGTGGTGTAGTAGTTAGTACGGTGGTGTAGTGGTTAGTACGGTGGTGTAGAGGTTAGTACGGTGGTGTAGTGGTAAGTATGGTGGTGTAGTGGTTAGTATGGTGGTGTAGTGGTTAGTATGGTGGTGTAGTGGTTAGTACGGTGGTGTAGTGGTTAGTACGGGGCTGTAGTGGTTAGTATGGTGGTGTAGTGGTTAGTACGGGGGTGTAGTGGTTAGTAAGGGGGTGTAGTGGTTAGTACGGTGGTGTAGTGGTTAGTACGGGGGTGTAGTGGTAAGTACGGTGGTGTAGTGGTTAGTAAGGTGGTGTAGTGGTTAATATGGTGGTGTAGTGGTTAGTACGGTGGTGTAGTGGTAAGTACGGTGGTGTAGTGGTTAGTAAGGTGGTGTAGTGGTTAGTACGGGGCTGTAGTGGTTAGTACGGGGGTGTAGTGGTTAGTAAGGGGGTGTAGTGGTTAGTACGGTGGTGTAGTGGTAAGTACGGTGGTGTAGTGGTTAGTACGGTGGTGTAGTGGTTAGTAAGGTGGTGTAGTGGTTAATATGGTGGTGTAGTGGTTAGTACGGGGGTGTAGTGGTTAGTATGGTGGTGTAGTGGTTAGTATGGTGGTGTAGTGGTTAGTAGGGTGGTGTAGTGGTAAGTACGGTGGTGTAGTGGTTAGTAAGGTGGTGTAGTGGTTAGTATGGTGGTGTAGTGGTTAGTACGGGGCTGTAGTGGTTAGTACGGGGCTGTAGTGGTTAGTACGGGGGTGTAGTGGTTAGTAAGGGGTGTAGTGGTTAGTACGGTGGTGTAGTGGTTAGTATGGTGGTGTAGTGGTTAGTACGGGGGTGTAGTGGTAAGTACGGTGGTGTAGTGGTTAGTACGGGGGTGTAGTGGTTAGTACGGGGGTGTAGTGGTTAGTACGGGGGTGTAGTGGTTAGTACGGTGGTGTAGTGGTTAGTACGGGGGTGTAGTGGTAAGTACGGTGGTGTAGTGGTTAGTACGGGGGTGTAGTGGTTAGTACGGTGGTGTGGTGGTTAGTATGGTGGTGTGGTGGTTAGTATGGTGGTGTGGTGGTTAGTACGGTGGTGTGGTGGTTAGTACGGTGGTGTGGTGGTTAGTATGGTGGTGTAGTGGTTAGTACGGTGGTGTAGTGGTTAGTACGGGGGTGTAGTGGTTAGTACGGGGGTGTAGTGGTTAGTACGGTGGTGTAGTGGTCAGTATGGTGGTGTAGTGGTTAGTACGGGGGTGTAGTGGTAAGTACGGTGGTGTAGTGGTTAGTAAGGTGGTGTATTGGTAATAAGTTGGTGTAGTGGTTAGTATGGTGGTGTAGTGGTTAGTACGGTGGTGTAGTGGTTAGTATGGTGGTGTAGTGGTTAGTATGGTGGTGTAGTGGTTAGTAGGGTGGTGTAGTGGTAAGTACGGTGGTGTAGTGGTTAGTAAGGTGGTGTAGTGGTTAGTATGGTGGTGTAGTGGTTAGTACGGGGCTGTATTGGTTAGTACGGGGCTGTAGTGGTTAGTACGGGGGTGTAGTGGTTAGTAAGGGGTGTAGTGGTTAGTACGGTGGTGTAGTGGTTAGTATGGTGGTGTAGTGGTTAGTACGGGGGTGTAGTGGTAAGTACGGTGGTGTAGTGGTTAGTACGGGGGTGTAGTGGTTAGTACGGGGGTGTAGTGGTTAGTACGGGGGTGTAGTGGTTAGTACGGTGGTGTAGTGGTTAGTACGGGGGTGTAGTGGTAAGTACGGTGGTGTAGTGGTTAGTACGGGGGTGTAGTGGTTAGTACGGTGGTGTGGTGGTTAGTATGGTGGTGTGGTGGTTAGTATGGTGGTGTGGTGGTTAGTACGGTGGTGTGGTGGTTAGTATGGTGGTGTAGTGGTTAGTACGGTGGTGTAGTGGTTAGTACGGGGGTGTAGTGGTTAGTACGGGGGTGTAGTGGTTAGTACGGTGGTGTAGTGGTCAGTATGGTGGTGTAGTGGTTAGTACGGGGGTGTAGTGGTTAGTATGGTGGTGTAGTGGTTAGTATGGTGGTGTGGTGGTTAGTATGGTGGTGTGGTGGTTAGTATGGTGGTGTGGTGGTTAGTATGGTGGTGTGGTGGTTAGTATGGTGGTGTAGTGGTTAGTATGGTGGTGTGGTGGTTAGTATGGTGGTGTGGTGGTTAGTATGGTGGTGTAGTGGTTAGTACGGGGGTGTAGTGGTTAGTATGGTGGTGTAGTGGTTAGTATGGTGGTGTAGTGGTTAGTATGGTGGTGTGGTGGTTAGTATGGTGGTGTAGTGGTTAGTATGGTGGTGTGGTGGTTAGTATGGTGGTGTGGTGGTTAGTACGGTGGTGTGGTGGTTAGTATGGTGGTGTAGTGGTTAGTACGGTGGTGTAGTGGTTAGTATGGTGGTGTAGTGGTTAGTATGGTGGTGTAGTGGTTAGTACGGTGGTGTAGTGGTCAGTATGGTGGTGTAGTGGTTAGTACGGGGGTGTAGTGGTTAGTACGGGACTGTAGTGGTTAGTATGGTGATGCGATTGGCTCCAGCCAATCCATAGATTTGTATCTTTGAAGGAGGGTCGCCCGTTATTTACGGCCATTAAAAACAGATGATGAATGACTGAAAAGATAATTTTACTTACAGCAAAGAGCAAGAACTGAGTTAAATGGTTACATCACGGTCGTCTGCTCACCTGAAGTTTCTGCACGTGATTGTGATTGAATTGAAATTCCTGCTGAAGTTTTGTAAATGTGCATGATATTTGTGAAACGTTTAAACAGAAGCCCGGCTTGTGGTTTTCTCCCTCATCCTCCAAAAAACAAGCAGTGTAAGCACAGTAGCAGGAGCAGTCGTGGGCTGAAAGTTAGGGATTCAGTCTTGTGACTAGAGGATCACCGGTTTGATCCCTTGGACAAAGTGCCCCTTGACCAAGTGCCTTTGAGCAAAACACCTAACACCCGACTGCTCCCCGGGTGCTGTGAATAGGGCTGCCCACCGATCTGGGAAACTGTGCTTACTACCCTAGTGTGTGTGTTCACTAGTGTGTAGATGTGGGTGTTTCACTGTCCCCTAGTGTGTATGTTCACTAGTGTATGAATATGTGGGTGTTTCACTGCCCCCTAGTGTGTATGTTTACTAGTGTGTGTATATGTAGGTGTTTTACTGCCCCCCTAGTGTGTATGTTCACTAGTGTATAAATATGTGGGTGTTTCACTGTCCCCTAGTGTGTATGTTCACTATTGTATAAATATGTGGGTGTTTCACTGCCCCCTAGTGTGTATGTTTACTAGTGTGTGTGTATATGTAGGTGTTTTACTGCCCCCCTAGTGTGTATGTTCACTAGTGTGTGTGTATGTGGGTGTTTCACTGCCCCCTAGTGTGTATGTTTACTAGTGTATAAATATGTGGGCGTTTCACTGCCTCCTAGTGTGTATGTTCACTAGTGTGTGTATATGTGGGTGTTTTACTGCCCCCCTAGTGTGTATGTTCACTAGTGTATAAATATGTGGGTGTTTCACTGACCCCTAGTGTGTATGTTTACTAGTGTATAAATATGTGGGTGTTTCACTGCCCCCTAGTGTGTATGTTTACTAGTGTGTGTGTGTGTGTGTGTGTGTGTGTGTGTGTGTGTGTGTGTGTGTGTGTGTATGCATGCGTATGCGGGTGTTTCACTGCCCCCTAGTGTGTATGTTCACTAATGTATGTATATATGGGTGTTTCACTTCCCCCTTAGTGTGTATGTTCACTAGTGTGTGTGTATATGTAGGTGTTTCACTGCCCCCTAGTGTGTATGTTCACTAGTTTGTGTATATGTGGGTGTTTCACTGCTCCCTAGTGTGTATGTTCACTAATGTATGTATATGTGGGTGTTTCATTGCCCCCTAGTGTGTATGTTCACTAGTGTGTGTATATGTAGGTGTTTCACTGCCCCTAGTGTGTATGTTTACTAGTGTGTGTATATGTAGGTGTTTCACTGCCCCCTAGTGTGTATGTTTACTAGTGTGTGTATATGTAGGTGTTTCACTGCCCCCTTGTGTGTATGTTTACTAGTGTGTGTATATGTGGGTGTTTAACTGCCCTCTAGTGTTTGGGTGTGGTTGTGGGTGTTTCACTACCCCCTAGTGTGTGCGTGTCTGCGTGTCTGTGTCTGTGTCTGTGTCTGTGTCTGTGTGTGTGTCTGTGTGTGTGTCTGTGTCTGTGTCTGTGTGTGTCTGTGTGTGTGTGTGTGTGTGTGTGTGTGTGTGTGTGTGTGTGTGTGTGTGTCTGTGTGTGTGTGTGTGTGTGTCTGTGTGTGTGTGTGGGTGGGTGTATCCCTGCACTGATGGGTTAAATGTGTAAGTGGCCAATAGATCTAACTTCTGCTCTAGTCTAGTAACGGCCACTTTGATGACATTGCTGTGAGAGATGTCTTGTTTCTGGCCATGTGAAATTATGAGTTTGATTGGAGTAAAAGAAAAAAAAAGAAGGAAAGTACCCATAAGATTGAGGGTATGTTGCTGTTCATGGTGCCACACAAAAACATTTCAGTGTTTTGAGAAAGGTCACCACAAGGTTATCACATTCAGCTGTTGTGAATATGCTGTCTGAGGTCTGGACTTTAGTTTGTAGTAGTTTTGAGATGAGCTTTTAGGTTTAAATGCTAAAATAACACATTACACATCATTTCACATCAAACTGCTCTGCAGGCCAGTATTCCAGATCTTCATATCTCATGTTTAGACCTGGACTATACAGCGTTATATTAATAGAGGTTCTCCATTGCATGGAAGACGGTCCAGATCTAGGCTTAGGCCCTGTCTGGCAAACCGACCCTGAATGATGATGTTTCGGTCTTAACAACTAAATTATGCTGAAATTTGAAACAGTTGGTGGAATTCCCCTTTAAAGATGTATAATAGTGCATGACCTAGAAAGCATCATCATCATAGACTTATTATATTAACGCATCATAAACTGAATCGTTTGTGTAGTCTTGTCCAGAGAAGTGCTTTAGCTTGCGGAGTGCTTCATTCTCACTCCTGTGTCTGTCTGTTGTGTTTGCAGGTGCTACTCTGTCCATGCGCTCTCTGGTCAAGGAAGAACCAGACTGGAGGGTTGCTGGAAGCCCTGGAGACAGGGTAGCTGTAGGGGGGCCGTTCAGGCTGCGAAGGGGGAGCCGCTTCACCTGGAGGAAAGAGTGTCAATCAATCATGGAGAGGTGAGCAAAGAGCTTGCCGAGCAGCCTTTGGGTCGCTGAATAAGGGTCCGTTCACAGAACTGCTCCAGGAACAGTTAATATCTCCAATGAAATACATCTGTTACCATCTGTTTTTATCAGACAGCTCAAATAATTCTCAGCAGTTTTATTACAGTATCAGACCAGAGGTAATCAAGTCTGACCAAGATTGAGTTTATCAGCCAGCAGTGTGGACCGGTCAGCCATAACATTAAACCACTATATCATCACTATGTCCATTATATCAGCTCCACTGACCATATAGGATCTCTTTATAGTTTTACTGAGGGATAAATAAAACACACAGACGAGTGTGGGTCAAATCAACACCGCAGTCGTGGTCGGGGGTCTGTGAAACGGGGTCTAGCAGTCGAGTAGTTCTGTAGATTAGTGTGAACTCTTCTATCCTATTCATTCTCTATGGGAAAAAAAAAACCCAGAAAAAATCTTTGTTGTTTACCTGGAATACGTGCATCCGATCAAAAAGCTGTATACAAGCCCAAATCACCCGATCAGACCGGACAGTCTGGAGGTGGAACGGTGTTGACTGTTTGAGTTACGCTGCAAAGGTCTAGCAGAAAGCAAAAAAACTACTCGCAAGGTAGATATAATATTTCATCATAAAAAACAGAATGATTATGATCATTTTTTTACTACAAATCAGACCTTCCAGTCCAGTTTATACCACAAATCAGACCTTCCAGTCCAGTTTATACCACAAATCAGACCTTCCAGTCCAGTTTATACCACAAATCAGACCTTCCAGTCCAGTTTATACCACAAATCAGACCTTCCCATCCAGTCTATACCACAAATCAGACCATCTTGTCCAGTTTTTACCACAAATCAGACCTTCCCATCCAGTCTATACCACAAATCAGACCATCTTGTCCAGTTTTTACCACAAATCAGACCTTCCAGTCCAGTCTATACTACAAATCAGACCTTCCAGTCTATACCACAAATCAGACCTTCCAGTCTAGTCTATACCACAAATCAGACCTTCCCGCCCAGTTTTTGCCACAAATCAGACCTTCCAGTCCAGTCTGTACCACAAATCAGACCATCTTGTCCAGTTTTTACCACAAATCAGACCTTCCCATCCAGTCTATACCACAAATCAGACCATCTTGTCCAGTTTATACCACAAATCAGACCTTCCAGTCCAGTTTATACCACAAACCAGACCTTCCAGTCCAGTTTATACCACAAATCAGACCTTCCAGTCCAGTTTATACCACAAATCAGACCTTCCAGTCCAGTTTATACCACAAATCAGACCTTCCAGTCCAGTTTATACCACAAATCAGACCTTCCAGTCCAGTTTATACCACAAATCAGACCTTCTCGTCCAGTTTTTACCACAAATCAGACCTTCCCATCCAGTCTATACCACAAATCAGACCATCTTGTCCAGTTTTTACCACAAATCAGACCTTCCAGTCCAGTCTATACTACAAATCAGACCTTCCAGTCTATACCACAAATCAGACCTTCCAGTCTAGTCTATACCACAAATCAGACCTTCCCGCCCAGTTTTTGCCACAAATCAGACCTTCCAGTCCAGTCTGTACCACAAATCAGACCTTCCTGTCCAGTTTTTACCACAAATCAGACCTTCCAGTCCAGTCTATACCACAAATCAGACCTTCATGTCCAGTTTTTACCACAAATCAGACCTTCCCGTCCAGTTTTTACCACAAATCAGACCTTCCCGTCCAGTTTTTACCACAAATCAGACCTTCCCGCCCAGTTTTTACTACAAATCAGACGTTTCAGTCCAGTCTATACTACAAATCAGACCCTCCAGTGTATTCTATACCACAAATCAGACCTTCTAGTGTATTTTATACCACAAATCAGACCTTCCTGTCCAGTCTATACAACAAATCAGACCTTCCCGTCCGGTCTATACCACAAATCAGACCTTCCCGTCCGGTCTATACCACAAATCAGACCTTCCCGTCCGGTCTATACCACAAATCAGACCTTCCCGTCCGGTCTATACCACAAATCAGACCTTCCCGTCCGGTCTATACCACAAATCAGACCTGCCCGCCCGGTCTATACCACAAATCAGACCTTCCAGTCCAGTCTATACCACAAATCATATTCATGTTCCTGCTATGAGATTATAACAGAGATTAGAAATAAAAAAAGTTTAAAATGATAATCGAGGGACTCCAGCGAGCTGAGCTTTAGTGTTGCCTGTAGTGAATTCCAGCTTTGCACTTGAACGAAAAGCAGATTTTCCACAAACTCTCGGTACCTGATCTTCGATCCAGTCACTAGAGCCCGTCCGATAGTTACCATTATTTACAGCCTAAGAAAACAAGTATATCCAAAAGGATATAATACAAAACTTTACCAGAGAGACATCTTCAGTGTAAGTCAATGGAACTAAATTTCTTTTCCAAGCTATTTTGGAGCATTTCTATTGGACTATTCATCATGAAATGTTCACTCAGCGTAAACAAGGGCAACAGTTGCATTCAAACAATGCAGAAAAATAAAAATTAATATTAAATCAAATAAACCACACGTCAGATTATTATAAGAGATATGACGGATGACGACCGCAGTACGACCAGGACATGCCAGAGTGCTTAACACTGCATGAACTGAAACGTGACTCTCTGTGGCCTTATTAACTTCTGTCCATCACAGATATTATTTCCTCTGGAGAGTCTTCCAGAAATGTATGTGCTGTGTCGTTACTGGCTTTGCAGTGTTGCATGTAGTTCAGATGTAGCATCAATACAATGGTTTTCTGAATTTGCAGCATGTTTGAGTTCACATCACTCTTTATCTTTTTTTATTGTGCTGTGCTTTGGCTCTTAAGTCACAGTACAGTAATCTCTGTGGATTATGAGGTCTGGAGTAGTTATTATAGAGTGATATGCTGTGATATGTTACTGTAATGACACTAAATTGCATCATGATAAGCTTTTTATAGGTACTTTCACTGCACTGTACTGTGGAGTAGTCTTACTGCACAGTAATGACACGCGTTGAACACTAGAGGGCCTACAGATACTACTGTAATGACTATCACTTTCTGCTGTAGGCAGTGTCAGAATATTTGTTTTAGATGTTCATGAGTGATCTTTCTTTTTTTCCCTGTGATGAAATGACATCATATCAGGATCAGAATCTCTTTATTTTGCCAAATATGTTACACATACAAGGAATTTTGTCACACATGTATGACATAACATCGTGTCCAGACCCCACAGACTGTTAACAAATATTTAACTAAAGGAACAGTACAGTAAAACATAATAAATAGAATAATAATACTCATATGTATATTGATATTCTTCACATATGTCAGTCTGAGTGGACATACAGTATTGTGCGAAGTATGAGGCATCAAAGCTGATTGTCCTAATAATAATAATAATTATTATTATAATAATTATAATAATAATAATAATACAGTTTATTTCGTAGGTGCCTTTCTATCACTCAAGGACGCCTTACAAAGGAATACAAAGTAGATAAAGCAAACAATAATTAGATAATAAAAAACAAAAGAATATAGAACTATAAAAAATGTTGCTTATTGTTACCTCAGCTGATTGTATATAAAGATGAATATATATATATATATATATATATATATATATATATATATATATATATATATATATATATATATATATATATATATATATATATTTTATTTTTTATCTTTTTTTTTTTTTTTACTTTACTTTACAGGAGAGACCAGTCAGTGGAACCAGATTTTTTTTTCCAAGGTGTTTTGGAGCATTTCTATTGGTCTATTTGTCATGAAATTTTAACCCAATGTAAACAGCCATTGGTGTGTTCTAATAATGTAGAAAACTTAAAATCGACAAAAATGGAGATCAAGTTTGGAACACAACAGTTGCCATTTACATTGTGTACAATTTCCATGATGAATGGACCAATAGAAATGCTTCAAAATCGCTTGGAAAAAATTCTGTTTCCACTGACGTACATTGGAAAAAAAAAAGAAAAAAGTTTTTGACCTCTCCTGTAAAGGTACTATTTTGGAGACACTTGTTTTTCATTTGACAGCAACTATATATATATATAAGTCAAAAGTCTTAGGACATCCTTTTATTTGAGGGGCGAAAGGGAAAATGACCACATCTGAATACCCCCGCAAGTAACGGGTGCGGGAGGCTTATCCTTTAGGCTATGTCCCGAACATCTTAAAAGCTGCTATTTTGGATCAAGGGCAAGTTTTTCCAATAGGAGGGTGCTGATGTAGCAGATCAAAGAAGACCAGAATTGTCTCAGAAATCTGTGCTGAACACAGATCTGAAGGCACAGACATTGTATGAATGTATTCAGTTCCTTCAGCAGCAATCTTGATTTAGCTTAATGAAGTACTGAGCAGTCAAAGCAGGTATTAGATGAGAACTGTAAATAACACTGGGTTGTTTATAGAAGGAGAAGCTTAGAAAGGGTTAAATAAACACACTGATGTATGTGAAAGCTCTACTTACTCTATTAATACTATTTCAGTATTAAGTGTTTTGTTGAGCAAGTGAAAGCTTCCTGTCTGAAAAGTTTTTTTTAATATAAAAAAAGTCCAAAAGTGCCTGAAACGTTTGCACAGCACTGTTTATTATAAAAATTATTATTTGCAGAATATTACAGATGGATATGAACAATTTTTTAATTGGATATATTAATTGTGTACCATAACGAGAAGTCGTTTGCCATGATTTTAACCAGGATTTCTACAAAAATGTTAGTGCGGAAGATGAAACTCTGTCCTGTTTTGTTGTCTCTCAGTTTCTTTATAGAGAATCAGTATCCTGACGAAGCCAAGAGAGAGGAGATTGCGAACGCCTGCAACTCCGTCATCCAAAAACCTGGTGAGTTATCAGACGCAGGCCTGTGAGTGTTGCAGCCTGATTGGGAGAATACGCTGCAGGCTCCTCAGCTGTGTGTGATATTGTGTTTCCAGGGTGCAAGCTTTCTGAGTTTGAGAGAGTCACTGCGCTCAAAGTGTATAACTGGTTTGCCAATCGCAGGAAGGAGATGAAGAGACGCGCAAACATAGGTGAGGCTTTAGGGGAAAACAGATCACATATTTTTTAAAAGTCAGACTTCTTGGTTTCTCTATCCCCCTTGTTTCCTTCACACCTCTGTTACCATCCCATGTTGAACTTTCAGAGGCTGCCATTCTCGAGAGCCATGGAATAGAAGTGCCAAGTCCCAGCTGCCACTCCAACGGTGAAGAGCTAGAGAACCAGGAGTTTGGAGATCAGGTTGTGAATCAGCGATTCTCTGAGCAGGTGAGGGGGTGTCTAAAGCCAGGCCTACGCTACATGATCTAAAGCCCAATTTGCCCCTTTCAGTAAGCATTTCACAGCATGGATGACTCGGTAAAAGGGAAAGCTACTTGATAATTAGCTTCCAGTCTGGTACTGAAGTGACTGTGGTGAAGTTTTTACCAATAAAAAATGATTTGTAACAAGTGGTCACAAGTCCTATGGTGGGAGATGGTCAGTAATTTGGAAAAAAACAATATAAGAAGCAGCCAATAAGAAAGTTAATCTAGGAAAATGGACATAGAGACGTGTATACACACTGTTGTGTGCAGCAGACTATGGAAAAACAATGGTTTATAAAGCTAATGGTTTATAAAGCTTGGACCCAGCTGACCAGGAAGTCTCTCTTTTGATTTGAAGTAATCGGCCAGTAACAGTATTTCTCCAGCTCTCGCTGTGATATGTAAATTTCTCAACCACATATTCAGAAGCTTCCAAAAACAACCAGCTGTCCCTGGTGCTGGACTGCACCTCCAGCTCTGCATTCAATACAATGAACAGCAGATTGAACATGTTGCTCAGTGTGGTTGTTGTTGCAACTTTCTGTGTACTTAACATTTGAAATACAAGAGGTATTGCTAATCTAACTGCAGCAATCAATTTCTGAAACAGTTCTGGTCTTCTTTGATTCCACCTTCCCATTGGAAAAACTTGAAAAAGCCCTTGATCCAATATAGCGGTTGTCAGCTATGTTCTAGACGTTGATACAAGATCAACCATTACTTGCGGGTCTATTCAGATGTCATTTTCCCTTTTCTCAAATAAAAGGGTATCCTGACACTTTTGATATATATATATATATATATATATATATATATATATATATATATATATATATATATATATATATATATATATATATATATATCAGAAGAATCGATCAGCTATTTATCGGTATCGGCCGATTTTTAATCAAAATATGCGATTGGTGATCAGCCGATTGGTATTTCTCCAATTTAGAGCCGATCTTGAGAGCCGATCAATGGCGTTAAACAAATGAGCCTAATTTCTGTATTTCCAGCTAGTGTTTCATCCAGGAAACACCCTCCCTGCAATTCCTATCTGAACCACTAGGTGGAAACACACACCCTTTAATTTAGTTAACTCTACTAATCTGATACAGCACTGCACACAGCTGAATACAGTGAGCATCAGCAAACAGCAGAGCTAGCACACACAGCTAAAGAACCGCAACCCAGAGAACCTTACAGACCAGATCTGACCGGTACAAACAGAACAGCAGCAACAATTCAATATTCTACATTTAATGATTACAGATTTAGTTTAAAATAACAGAGTCTGAGTTTAATGACTGCAGTTCTGACTGTATTTATTTAACTAGCTTTTTTCATTTTAAATTAAGGGTCTAAATGTAATGATTGTAGTATTGGTGATGTGTGTTTGATTTACTTTGTTTATTTACTGATAATTTAGTTAAAATATTAAATGAAATGAGTTCGTTAAAAATGGTAATAAACCAGTTTAGACCATGTTTCATGACTTGCTTGCGCTAATAACTACATGTAGCCCTGCCATGGCATACAGCCCCACCCTCGATCGGCGATCGAAATCGGCCTCAAAAACGCTGATCGGTCCATCACTTATTTATATTTATATTTATATATATATATATCGTCACTGCCAATTAAAGTTGTTTTCTCTCCATTTCTGTCAATTTTAAGTTTTCTACATCATTTGAACACACCAATACCAATACAAGTGACCCAGAATAGCTTGGAAAAACTTCTGGTTCCATTGACTTACATGGAAAGTGAAATATGTTTTTGTTCTCTCCTGTAAAGCTGCAATTTTGGAGATACTTACGGCAGAAACCAGAAACCTTCTTTCATTTCTCTTCTTTACCTTTAATGTAAGCCAATGGAGCCAGACTTGTTGATTTTGCAGCATTTCAATTGGTCCATTCATCATGAAATGTTCAGACATTTCAAACAGCATCTGCTGCGTTCAATTGAAATTAAAAAAATCTCTTCGATGTTCACAGAAAAGCAAGTATCACCAAATAGTACCTTTGAATGTCAGTGTATTAATGTTTCTGCCCCCTCCTGTAAAGATATTTTATTATAGGGACTAGCGACAATTCTGTAGTCTGTGTAGTGTCGGGTAGAAAATGGACTGTAGAAAACATGCAAAATAACTGTTTCCTGTTTGCTTAGGAAGAGCTCTCTCAAAGAAAGGACAGTGAGCCAGACGGAGCCGCGTTGCCTGCAGTGGAAGTAGTGCCTCTTCCCAGCCCTCCCTCTCAGCACGTGGATCAGAAGCTGGAGGAATCCAAAAGGGAGGCCACCGATGAGGAATGAGCGTCAGGAAGAGTCAGCGTCTTATTTTAAGTGGTCTGTGCCGCTCAGTGCCACTCTTGCAGATCTTTTTTGCGGGCGACGTCAGAGTCGAGGCCAGACCCCCAAGTTTTCCG
Source organism: Megaleporinus macrocephalus (assembly GCA_021613375.1). Classification (NCBI taxonomy): domain Eukaryota; kingdom Metazoa; phylum Chordata; class Actinopteri; order Characiformes; family Anostomidae; genus Megaleporinus; species Megaleporinus macrocephalus. The sequence continues at coordinate 6,999,989 of CM038703.1, forward strand.
GTGCCTCTAGTGATACGGAGGCAACTGTATGTATCTACAGTAATCACGCTTGTAGTAATGGCAATATTTATCTCTATACACTATATTGTGCATTCCAAGACGGTCTTAACACATCTTTAAAGAGGGAAAGATGGCTATGGTGCAAAAAATGGTGACCCACCACTTCATGCTAAAGCCCCCAACCCCCCACCCCTCATTCTCTACTTTATTCTCAAGTATAGCAGTCTGACGAATCGCAGCAACCTTATACGAGAGGAAGGAGTGTGAGAGGAACCTGCAGGACAGGTATTTGGACGTGGTGATGGGGTGCACTCGATTTTGCGGAGCTGGCAGTGTGAACGCAGGCAGGGTTTCAATCTTCTTAGTCTCATGCAATAGTGGACAGCCACACAACCTGAATACCACCACCAACTCAGGTAAACACATATTTGGGAAGGGAGGAGTGGCAGTGGCCCCATGTTCACTCACCTTCACCTGGGTATTGGGATTTTATGTCTCAGACATACATTATCACCTGTGTTTATATGTCTGTCTTTTTGTTTCGTTATCTGTTTTTAGTAAGCAAAGCTTAAGGATTTGTTGTTTATTTCTTTATTCTTTTAAATATGATCTCCACATAATCGCAGACGATCATGACTTTTCACTCTTTTTATATTAACCACTACTTCAAGCCTTTCGCTACCCAGTCACTTAAGCTATCGTGACCTCTTTGACTGGAGTTCGGGCTCTAAAACGCTTCGTTACTTTTTTAATCTTACTTATGGTTTGCTGTAAGCACCGTTATTACTTCCATAAGCTAATGCAGTATGTAAAGCTAAAGAAGGACATGTATCAGTGTCAGATTTAGAATCTTATGCAAAAAAAAGTAAAGCTGCTTACGAGTGGATGATCCGCCGTCTTTTCTCCCCGTCCCTTTGAAGCCAAAGCTACGCCAAGGTGAGCGATCGTTCACGAGGGAGGAGTTTGGTGTGCGGTCAAAGACTAACACACTAATTCTTTCTCTGCTGAGTTTAAAGGAACGGGAATGTGCTTAAAGGAAGTGCGCTCGGAGTGTGGGAAGGTGTTAAGCCATGAGAATTCAGGCCTCAGCTCTGTATACCAGAACAAGAAGCAGTGTTGCACGCTGTCAGGGCCCATGTCTTTCTGCATTTCCTTGATGACTTCAATAAAACCAGTATACATCATACACAGCCTTGTGTTTGGATTTATTCTGTTCTGTGCTCGTATGTATAACCTTCTCCCCTCACATTATTATGACCAGCGTGTAGGTGGCAGCGTTCTGGTCTGGGGAATGTTTTGGTGGCATTCTCTGAACACACTCATCCATCCAGACACTCAATTTGGGTCTAAAGCCATCCTTGCAGATCATGTACACCATACATGCTAATTGTCTTCCCTGGGATGGATGGGACCTTCTCGTCACACGACTAGAAATGTCCCACATTGGTTGGAAGAGCTGATCAAGACTTCCAAGTACTACCCTGGATAGTACTTGGATAGTAAGTCTGGGGATCCCTAAGTCTGGGGATCCCTAATTCCTCAGACTTAAACCGAAATGAGCATCTGTGGGGCCACTTGGATGGTGGTGTTGGCTCTATGGATCCTCCTCCACGTGCCCTCCAGCAGCAGTCAGCACTACTCTAGATACCTGTGACCACCTACCTGGACCTTATTGAGTCTCCCAGTCTGTCTAGCTGCTGTCTGTGCTGCACACAACAGATACTCTGGATATAATAATGTGAGTTGAGTGTGTATATATATATATATATATATATATATATATATATATATATATATATATATATATATATATATATATATATATATATTAGAGATGCACCGATCAGCGTTTTTGAGGCCGGTTCTGATCACCTTTTACAGTGATTGGCCGAAAGCCGATACTGATCAAGGGCGGGACTATATGCCACGGCAGGGCTACATGCAGTTATTAGTGCAAGCAAGTCATGAAACATGGTCTAAACTGGTTTATTACCATTTTTAACGAGCTCATATGAAACAGTATAATATTTTAACTAAATTAGAAGTTGGTCTATGTGGGAGTAAACCGCTTGATAAGCTCCAGAAGAGCCACATCTGAAAAGTATCTCTACCAGGAACAGCAGAGCGTGGATCCAGGTGGAACATTAAGCAGCAGAATGAACGTCTTCTACAGCCGAGAAGAGCTGCTTATCTAGAACTATAAACTCAATCACTCTGGCTGTGGTTCTTTAGCTCTCTGGCTGTTTCTGCTGCTGTTCTGTTTGAACCGGTCAGATCTGGTCTGTAGGTGTTCTGGGTTGTTTGTTTTGTGTTAGCTGTGTGTTCTAGCTCTGCTGTTTACTGATACTCACTGTGTTCAGCTGTGTGGTGTCTCTGAAGTGTGTATCAGATTAGTGTGTTAAATATCTTTGTCTTGGTTTCTCCGCGAGAGACGCTGATGTTACTAATTTTACAGATGTTATAAACTGTCCTGGATGAGAATCACATACACAGACAGCTGAAATGTTTTCTATCCGCACATACGGGTGAACGTCGTAAACTGTTCTTGTGAGGCCGCTGCTTTAGTCAGTCTGTGGAAAATGAAAGGGTGTGTATTTCCACTTAGTGGTTCAGATAGGAATTGCAGGGAGCTGGCCAGAGGGGGTTTCATGCAGGGCTCCTCTTCCTGGATGAAACACTAGCTAGAAAAACAGAAATTGGACTCATTTGTTTAACGACATCGATCGGCTCTCGGCTACATTGGAAAAATATCGGCCAATCGCAGAGTACATATTTTGATTACAAATCAGTCTATACCGATACATGCCCGATAGATCCTTCCATCTCTTATATGTATGTATGTGTGTATGTGTGTGTATGTGTGTTGTTATAATTAAGTTATTGTATTAATTTTTTTGTTCTTGGACGACAGTAGAAGCCATACGTGTAATTGATGCTTGGAGTGTGGGTGAAGTTTGCCTGCTGGACTCACATGCACAAAATCAAAAAGTTAAAGTATTAGTTTCTATAGTTTTTTAAACATCTCTACAAGGAGGTTACGCCATATGTTGAGCTTTAGCCCCAATTTTTTCTCTCTTGTACTTTGTAACTTGTTTTATTCTGCTGTCCTAACATTTAAATATGAGTAGAAACTGCTGAGTATCTTATATGTACTGCTTCATGCAGGGAAGATAATCCACTCAGTCCAGTCAATTACACAATACATACACAACAGTTAACACACAGTCTGTGTTAAAGTGTTACAGATAGTCAAAAGTCAACAGGTTTATATATTTGCAGTGGTCAGTGTTTTCAGTGCAGGGAGCAAAGAGCCAGAACTCTGTCTGCAGAGAAACATGGTGGTGTGGATGCTACTGCTACTGCTGGTGCTGCTGGCTGCTGTTCCAGACTCCTTCAGTAAAGGTAACATGCTCACTCAGTACACTGGAAATAGTGCAACAGCTACTAACTGCTTAGTTGGACCAGGTGTGGCTGATGATGAGTTGGGAACTCATCATAACTCAAAACTTTGCATTGGTTTATTCTGATTAGTCACATATATGGAATGGAACATTTACATTGTTGAACCATCAAATCATTTTTTGAGGGTTTGCTGTAAACTTTGTCTCGTTTGTTTGACTTATTTTTTTCACTGTTGAATTTTCATGCTTGTGCTTGCGATCAGACTTCAGATCTCTTTAGATCGCCTCTAGCCCAAGTGTCTCTGCAGTCCTTCTGTCCACTGCAGTTGTCCTTCACATTGTGTGAAAATGTCATGGTGAATGGACGTCACCTGCTTTGTTTTCTTTCAAATTTTCATTGATTTGTTGTTGCATCATTGAATTTAAGGTTTCAGGGTTTTTATTGTTTCCATATATATTTAGTTGCTTGGGGACTTTATTATATTTAAAAAGCTAAGTTTACCCAGACAGGAAGCTTTTATTTACTCAGTAAACACTTTATTATTTAAATATTAAACAGTATTAATACAGTAAGTAGAGCTTTTACATACGTCAGTGTGTTTATTTAACCCTTTCCAAGCTTCTCCTTCTATAAGCAACCCAGTATTATTTACAGTTCTCATCTAATACCTGCTTTGACTGCTCAGTACTTCATTAAGCTAAATCAAGATTTGCTGCTGAAGGAACTGAACACATTCATACAATGTCTGGGGCGTCCAGGAGAAATCTGGAACCTAACTTTGTTCTACAAACTGGATCAAGATCTGATCTACTTCTCTCACAATAAGATATTCATGTTACTTTGTATTGTATGTATGATTATTTACATCTGTTCTAATCAGATCTGCTGTTCTTGCTGATTAATACACTTATTTATAAGATAAAAAAACTTTGTAAAGAAGCCATTTAAGCCATTAAGTTCTTTTTTTTAAAGACTAAAGTATTAATAACATACAAATTACTGTAGTTTTTCCTATGTACTCTAAAGTGTATAATTTATAATATATATCAATGTAATTTGCCCAAATATGTACATACAAAATAGGCAATGAAGTTTTGAGACCTTAGGTAATTACAAAACATACGTTGTGAATTATTAATTCATATCCTAATTAGCTAAATACATGCAAAGTAGTTATTTATAGGATATTTTTCTATATTTTCTAGTTGGCAGAGCCTTATATTAACCACGCCCCTGCATTTTATTGCACAGTTAATCAGAACAAGTGATGAATAAACAACAAGTAGAGGAGTGTGGGACAGTGTGTTTGCGGATCTGCCCTGAGCGAGTACATGCAGTTAGGTGGCTGTAGGTTAATTGAAACCATAATGTTTGGCTGCGCTCGAAAATGAATGGGAATCGGGTATTTTATATATCGTCGCTGTCCAATCCAAAACGTGTCTCCATTTTTGTCGAGTTTGAGTTTTCACATCATTTGAACGCGCCAATGGTTGTTTAAATTGTGTGAAAATTTCATGATGAGTGGACCAATAGAAGTGCTCCAAAATAGATTTTAAAAAAATTCTGGTTCCATTGACTTACATTGAAAGTAAAGTAGGTTTTTGTTCTCTCCTGTAAAGTTGCAATTTTGGAGATACTCGTTTTTTATTGGACAGCGACGATATACTGCTTCATGCAGGGAATGTAATCCATGCATTCCAGTAAATAACACAATAGTTACACAATGGTTAACATACAGGCTGTGTTTAAGTGTTACAGAGACAACAATCCAAGTATTGATTATTCTCTCAGTATGCAATCTTTCATCACTGACTCTATGAATGGGCGAGGGGACCACAAACAGACGAGTGTGGGTAAAACCAACACTGCGGTCAGGGTCGGGGGTCTACCCTGAGTCAGTGTATGCGTAACGATGTCTGTCAGTCAAACAGAAGTTCAATAGACAGACGAGCCCTTTTTGACTTGACTTGACTTTTCTATCCTATTCATTCTCTATGGGGGAATAAAATCCTAATATTTGTTCAATAGCACTGTAGTCCTGATATGATACACATACATATGCATTTATTATTAAATTTATTTATTAAATTCTAGTGAAGGTAAATGTGATCTGTACTGCTTCTCCTTCCTCCAGTCCAAAAGCTGAGGGTGGACGTTGACTTCTATGGAGATGACATCCTGCAGATCTACTCTCCAGATGTCCACCACTGTCAGCTGGCCTGCACAGAGCACCACTCCTGCCGCTTCTTCACCTTTGTGAGACCCGACTGGGACAAAGACCACAGGTTTTAATTCTGTTCTCTTTAGACTTTAGAGGTTTACAGCACTCTAAATGATGATGTTTAGCAGATGTTTCGAGCATAAGTAAGTGGTTTACGAAGAAAAAACAAAATACATCACACTGGACTGTTCCAAATGTTCTGTAACCTTCATCATGCATTTTTTTTTCCTTTCAAAATCTTTTAAAGGAATTTTCACTGCTACCTGAAGAACACAGACTCTGGAAACCCGTCTCAGGTTACGAACCTCAAAGGAGTAACATCAGGCTTCTCGCTGCCTCATCAGGACTACAAAACACGTGAGCCCAAGACTGTTTTCCTTATGGGTTCAATAAGAGTTCAGTATGTTAGTATTCTAGATAATGAACATACATCATCATCAAATCCTCTCTTTTATCAGGGGCTTCTCTGCCGTCCGTGTATCACGACGTAGATTTCCCAGGATCGGACTTCCGTATATTGCCTTCCTTCAGCTATAGCGTGTGCCAGAAGGTGTGCACCATTGACCCAGACTGCAGATTCTTCTCTTTCACGACAGGCAGCTTCTCTGGGCCAGAAGAAAGGTAAGCTAAAAAAAACGTTAAGCTGTGCTGGGATACGGGAAGGTAGCTTGATGGCTTACATCAAGTCTAGTCAAGGTTTATCAACATGGCACCAGCTTTACAGAAAATCCTAGTCCAAGCCCCTGATGAGTGAGCCAGGGGGACAGTGGCAAGGAAATCTTCTCGAAGAAGCCTCAAGAGGAACCAGGCCTTAAAAAGGGGAGATAGCAAAACAAGTACCAAAGATTTACGACTGTATACGGTATGGAATGTAAAAAAGGTCTCATCAGAGAAGCGCTGAAACCTGGAGCTTTTGACTCTCTCCACTTTTGAACCATTGATGTACTGTAGGGAGCGATCACCTTGAGTCTCCTTCTGAAGGTAGCCAGTCACTGATGGTGTGAATTAAATGTAACGTTCCAGTCTGTGTGTGTCTGGGGGTGGGGGCTGCAAAGGCTGGGACCTAACTTCATGTTATGCCCATGTTTTTTTCCCCCATGTCCAAATAGCATATATGGATATGCACAGGTGTCCACTTACTTTTAACCCTAGGTGTATATGTTTTCCAATAGATGTATGTGGGCAAGTCTTAAAATTATTCATACAGCCCATCAGCAGTTAAATTAGGACTAATTTGACAAATACCTTTACCTTGAATGATGTATAAAACAATAAACAGGGAACTTATTTACTCTTCTGGTTGAAGTTAATTCCTGTAGTAATTTAATTGATTTAATTGATTAAGTTATTGATTCCCTGTGATGGTGCCCTTGCAGAGGAGTGGACTCTAGACGTTAAGATTCTAGGTCAAAATTCCTGACGTGGGCAGAACGGTTACTCTGGTTCTGTAGTACCTACACTGTTGAGTAGCTAAAGTTTCTGATCTCTCTGCAGGAACATGTGCTTTCTGAAGTACAGCTGGTCTGTCCCGGTACCACCAGTGATCACAACCCAAATGGGTCTTGTATCAGGATTTTCACAGGCATTGCAAGAGGCCAAGGGACCTTTTAAAGAAGGTATCTTTCCATCATACCACTGTTCCTCAATCCTCATTGGTGTATTTCATGATATCATCTTTTACTTTCTGTCTTTTTCTTCGCTTCCTTCACTTCTACAGGCTGTAAGGAGGAGATTCTCATCAATACAGAGTTCCCAGGCAGTGACTTTGAGCAGGTTCCTGCTGGGTCCCCTCAGCACTGCCAGTTTCTGTGTTCCACACATCCTCGCTGCACCCACTTCTCATTTTCCCAAAGTGCTACACGGTAAGAACAAAGAGAAGTGGAGTCTAATAAACATGGCCTTTCAACCTACGGATAAGGAGTAAAGAAAAATTAACTGGAGAAGCAAAGGAACTTGTAGAACCTGTGTCTGGGCACATTTAAGCAGACGTGAATGTAGGCCAGCGTCTTACCTAGACCCATTTCTTAATTACCCCTTGTTATGGAGTTTCACCTTACCCCCTTGAGCTGATAAAATTGGACCATCCTACAAGATCTCCAAATGTCATCGGAAAATTGGAGATTGACCCAGTTTATTAGCTACCAGTCTGCTAGTGCTGCTCTCTATGCAACACTGCCCATCTGCAGTAAAGTCCAGACAACTCAATAATGGTCATTCTGGTCAATTTTGCTTGGTCTTAATCACCTGCAGGTTATAGTTAAAGCAGTGGTGAGGAGATAAGTTGCAGCTACCAGAATGTGGTCTTCTTAAAGGCTAAGCACCACTTATGGACACCCCTGGTGATTTCACATTGTTGTAGATACTGAAAAAATATATAAATTCATGCCTAATTTGCTTTAAAATAGACAATTTTAATGAAATTGAGGGAAAAACTCGAGCTCGCTACTGAAATTCCTGAACGCTACCACCGTGTAACGTCACTGTTGGACAACAGAGAACAGCGCTGCAGTACAACAGCACTATGACTGACTGGGACTGAGAATGTTCCGGCGCTGTCTCTTCAGATTCTGATGATATTTCTGAATTTGAATGTGAAAGAGCTGTAATATAGAAATAGACCACCATATCACTTAGTCCTGATACTTTTAGACCACCATATCACCCACAACAGCAGCTCATCCTGAGTGTAAACAGTATCTAGCTAAATAACTAATATTATTCATGACAACAGCCTAGCAACCAGCTAAACTCAGATATAGAGGAACAGTTATTGTAGTAAATATGATTAAAGTGGAACTCGCTCTCATACGACTCTATAAATCTTCATAATCAACAACGTTAGCTTAGCATAGCTTGAGCACAGAACTTAGCAAGTGAAGCTAACGTTAGCTAACATCAGCTAAAGCAGGCTCAGTAACTGAGCTTACCTGGTTTACCTCCACGTACACGGAGGCTCTTGAATTCCTCTCACTGGTTTCTTTACACGCCCATATTGTTGGAACAGCCTCAGACTTAAGATCCAGTCGTCGTGTAAGCCTACGTCCCATAGCTGTGATAATCTTCACACGTGAAATGATCTACAGATGATATAGCGAGAGGACGGTCTTTTCTAATGTCCCTGTTTAAAGTTGACAGATTTAGTCCATTTTCTGGATATTTTGGGGGTCTTTGGGTCGTTTGTGCACGGGGTCCACTATACATCCAATTACTGCAGCCAAAAGCAACAACAACACCTTTCTGTCATTGTGTATTACTGTAAGTGCATGTTCTAGCGTTGTTGTCCTCCATCTATGTCACACGCATTACACCTACGGCGGTGGGCGGAGCTAAACAGCCTTTTAGGCAGTATTTCGTGACTTTGAACAAATACAAACTTTTCTGACCTTTAATAATCACAAGTTAGGATCTCAAACTAGTAGTTATGTGTTTGACATTTTCATATTAGCTGGTGCTTAGTCTTTAAAGATGCTGTTAGCTACAGGCTGGGAATAAAGTCCAGCAATGGAATCATCCCGTTCCACCTTAAATGGTGCTGCAGTTATGCTCTAATGTGAATTGCTGCGCCATTTAAGGTGGCTCAGTAAAACTTGAACAAGATGCTGGCACTTGTCAGTGCCAGAATGTAAGAGTTGTGCCATTTAAGGCGGAACGGGATCATTTCAACAAGAATAATTTAATAAGAAGTTCACCTTTGTTCAAATTTAACTAGCTTTGGTGAATTGAGGCCATGATAGGCCTTCAAATGTTCAGCAGCAATATTGGGAATGCAACCTGACGATATGTAAAAACACGGAATTGTCATGCAAAAACAAATCTGCAATAATGGTGTAATGGTAGACATCAGCTTTTTACTGAGAGAAAGAAACAAAATACACTGAATCAATATTAAACTAAGATTTGTTACTGAGAAAATACTTACATTCGTGGGTTTCTTTGGACGCTTGCCCAGACATCTTGCGTTTGGAGGGCCATGTAGCTATAACACTTCATCCTACCCCTCAATTCTAGAATCAGGACAGCCTGATGGGCTGAGTGGTAGAGACAATGGCTGGAATCTGTATCTTCACTCATTCCTGTGTTGTAAGGTATTGTACACTATTTCTCTTGCAGGTCTCCTTTGAGTTGCTTCCTAAAGAACAAGCCAACTGTAAGCAAGGAGGAGGCAGTTGGGAAGGAAGAGGTTCATTCAGGATTCCCAGCACGTAACTGCAAGCCCTTAAACGGTCTGACGTCTTCTTCTCAAGCATGATCAGCTCCTATAACTCAATGGTTTTGTTGATTGTCTGATTTTCTTCTAATTTGGTCAAATTTCTCTAAAAGTTTGCAGAAGGTCCTTCCAGAACCTCGACTTCTACGGTGCTGATAGCAGGTTTGCTTTTGTGGATAACGCCGATATGTGTAAAGATTCCTGCACAGAAGATCCAGACTGTCAGTTCTACACCTACGTCTTACCCTCTTACCCCAACCTTACCCCTGAGCTCAGGTACGTCTCTATAACACACCATAACGCTGGAGGAGAAAACAATAACAGCTTGATCGAGAGATAATCTAAAACTGATTCTCCTCCAGAGGTGAAGATTTATCTGAATGTATTTGTATTTGTGTGTTCTTTCAGGAATAAGTGTCACCTGAAGCGGGTCATGACTCTGCCCAGGCCTGCGAAAGTGGTCTCTCTGCCGGGGGTGGTATCTGGTTTTTCCTTGAAGAACTGGAAAGATGAGCCAGCAGCAGGTATATGTGGTAAAAGTAGCTAGTACAATACTCAGGGGTACTTAGTCCAGTGAGGAGGTCAACACCTACTGACTCAGTAGCATGGTAGTTTAGAGGAACTGCTATGGTGGCTTTTCAGTTTCTACTGATGTTTGAAGGCACCCGCACAGATATGAAAGGATAGAACTTGGCATGCAGTGAAGGTATATCATCATCTTTCTGTAAAATCTCACATATTAGAATATTTATGGACCTGCATGGTTATAGCTGAAGCAATGGTGAGGTGGCGATCAATATTACTGCTCAGCTGCAGCTACCAGAATGGCAATGTGGTCTTCCTAATGATGCAGTTGAATACTCTTAGTTGGATACATGTTGGAAATAAGCTCTGCATGAAAGTAGCTCTCCAGTGGGGACCACTGATCCACTGTGACAAGGAAGGAAATAAATAAAGAAAGAAAGATGAATTAATGTTAGTCAAACTTATTAAACATGCAATTTGGTCCAAGTTCTAACAATCCAGATGATCAGATCACCGGACTCAATGTGTTGCAATGCAGATGATATACAAGGAACCTGTTATTTATACATAATATACTTATAATAAATCATAATATAATATAATTATAATTACATATTACATATATATATATTATTCACATTTATGCCAGGCATTGTGAGGCATTATGTTTGCCATACAAGAGTGTTTCTCAACCCTGGTCCTGAGGCCACTGCTGGCCTGACTTTTCAGCATCTATCCTGTTCCCAGCACATCTAATCCAACAAATCAGCTCATTAACTGCTTGCTTAATTGTGCCGGACAGTGGGCCTCCAAGATCAAGGTTGAGAAACACTGCCATGTAACAACTTGTAACAAAATGACTCATGCGAGTCAAGTAGATATGCAGGATATATGTTTGTGTAGGTGAGGTTGGCTCGAGCAGTTCTGAAGAAAAACTGCACTGCAAGAATACTAGCACCAAGATATCTGAACCTAATGCAAAGTGGGGGCAGTTGTGGGCTGGAGGTTAGGGAACCAGCCAGCCTTGTGACTGTGAGGCACCTAACACCCAACTGCTACCCCTGTGCTTTGGATAGGGCTGCCCACTGCTCTGGCCATGTGTTCTCACTGCCCACTCCCAGTGTATGTGTTCACTAGTATGTGTGTACATGGGTGTTTCACTGCATGGATGGGTTCAGTCTGGAGGTCTAATTTCTCAAATAGTTCAAAAATACAGGAACCAAGGACAGTATTTATGAGGTCATCCTGAAGAGGGCGCCAAAGCCCTGGGAAAAGCGTAAAAGAGAACCTGCACAGACTGGCTGGAGCTAGAAAAGACACATGGCCAAACATAATAGTTCTGTAAAAGTTGAAAGGGGGACGATTAACATTTGACACACTGTTTGATCCCAAATGGGCATCTATAATGAAACACAGACAGACGTGTGTTTGATGGAAACTACCAAAGAGGACAATATGGTGGAAGGGCCTGGTTATTAAAATATTGAAAGCTTTCTTACTGGTTGGTTGGCCATATTCATCGTCATGGTTCAAAGCCCACCAGACCCTCCAAAACCTGTTGATAAAATTTGAGGCTGACCCCAGAACAGGCTGGGCAAGTGTCTGGCCATTTTGCATACCGGTTGGTACCACCAGGTTTTCATATATGAACTGATGTATCGTGACTGGGGTCATTTGGACCTGGTTTGGACTGCCTGGACAGGTATGGAGAGAAGGCCGGGGGGAACCCAGCCAAGGATAAGGGCACCAACATTCTCAGTTTACCATAATACTCTCTGCTAGTGAACCCTTTTCATCTAACACACAAACTAATTCCCAACTAATCACGTAGGTTTTAAGCCTAGACCTAAAAACTGATCTATAGCTGGTATCAATTGCTACGGATTTTCTTTTGCCAGAGGTAGCCATTATAAAGTGAAGCTATGGGGGAAGTTCAGCCAAATACCTAAATATGTCATCTAAATGTGTCTTACACTTATAGACATATATGCTATATAATAAACAGTAGCAGTGTGGCCCTCACAGACTAACTTGAGTATATTTTCTTTGCTACTGCGTTTCTCTGCTCCAAGAACTGAAGGTGGATGTTGACTTCTATGGAGATGACATCCTGCAGATCTACTCTCCAGACGTTCAGCACTGTCAGCTGGCCTGCACAGAGTACCATTCCTGCCGCTTCTTCACCTTTGTGAGACCCGACTGGGACAAAGACCACAGGTTTGGTTCCATTAACATGCTCTAAGGCTTAAGGTGGCGAGGGTTGTGCCGCTGTGTAAATATGCTACACCATAAATCACACTTGGACCATTTTGGTCATGCTGTTGACGACAACTGCAAACATACAGTGCAGTGAACGTTCACTAGTTCAAATACACTGTAAGCAGAAATCATTAACAAATACGTTTCATTTTGTAACTTAAAGGAAATTCTACTGCTACCTGAAGAACACAGACTCAGGAAACCCGTCCCGGGTCACAGACCTGAAAGGTGTAACATCAGGCTTCGCCTTGTCCCATAAGAAGTACAAAACATGTAAGATATTTATTTGTTTATTTGTTTATTTATTTATTTTTGTTGCTTCATCGTTTATGATGCCCTAATACTATGAATACAGCCTGCCTGATCAACAGAGCACCACAGTGGTATCAGTGTTGTAAATGAGCTCTTAATAATTAAAGGAACAGTGTGTAACTCGTAAAGCTCCACTCATCCCACACCACCCCTTACTTTCCGATATATATATATATATATATATATATATATATATATATATATATATTTATTTATTTATTTTTAAGAGGCTGCCACATAAGGACCAACTTCAGCCTTGTAGTTTTAGGATATCAAAATATCTTACCTGGAGATTTAAGTACAGAGCTACCTGTAGATATGTGCTACTATAGGCCATTCTGATGAGGGTTCTTCAAAGGTGCTTCTGGAAGAACGGTCCAACATTCCCATAAACACACTCCTAATACGTGTGGAGAGCCTTCCCAGAAGAATTTAAGCTGTTATGGCTGCAAGGGTTGGGCCGACATCATAATAAACCTTATGGATTAAGAATGGGACGTCACTCAAGTTCATATATGTGTGTTGGCAGAGCAGCGAATATTTTTGGCAATAAAGTGCAAAGGTGTCAAAAGTATTCACATTCATTACTCAGGTAGGAGTATAGATACTAGGGTTTAAGGACATGGACACTCAAGCTTTTTACATCAGTAAAAGTGTAAAAGTACTGCATTCAGAACTACTTAAAGTATAAAAGTAAAAGTAATTTAAGAAAAAAATGCCATTAAGGACAAAAGCTTAGGCCTTACCACAGGAGTCTATAGTGCACTAGCCCACCTCCCCGAAAACCCCATTCCTCTAAAAGCCATAATGACTATAATGTTATATTAAAATGTTAATGTTGATAAATTTGGGATGCGCTAGGCTTCCTGTTTCAGCCGCATATACGCCCATTGAACATGAATGTAGTTTAGTACAATGTAAATATATTAAAGAAGCATATCTGTTACTACTGAACATTAACATGTGTTTCATGGAGCAGAAGATATGATGACTAGTTGTCCATAAGTATTGTAATGAAGTCAAACTCCAAAGACATGTTATCAATAATCTTTACTGGAATGTAAATGTACTAGGAGGAGTAACAAGGATTTCTGTCAGTTGATCCCTCAAAATATTACACATTGTTCCTTTAACCTATTAGACAAAAAAGGTTTAAACCTCTTCATGAAAATGTAATTTTTTCTTGTTTCCTTTTTTCAAAACAGTGTCCTGTCTGCCATCCATGTACGAGAACATAGACTTCCCGGGATCTGACTTCCGTCAATTGCCCTCGTCTAGCTATTATGAATGCCAGAAGGCGTGTACCAGCGATCCGCACTGCCGGTTCTTTTCTTTCACGACAGAGAGTTTCCCGATGGCAGAGAAAAGGTAAGAGCAACCATGAAGTTCTGCCCTGATTGGCTGATTTAGAGAAGCTAAAGTTTCTGATCTCTCTGCAGGAAAACCTGTTTTCTGAAATACAGCTGGTCTGTCCCGTTACCACCAGTGATCACAAGACAAAGGGGTCTCGTGTCAGGCTTTTCACGATCACTACCAAAGGCCAAGCAAACCTTCAGCCAGGGTGATCTTCTAATCCTAACACTTAACTCTCTCATTGGCCGTGTGTTGTTTTATACACTCATCACGTTTTCTGTTTCCTTCAGACTGCAAGGAGGAGATTCTGGATGATGCCGAGTTCCCAGGCAGTGACTTGGAGCAGGTTCCTGCTGGATCACCTCATCACTGCCAGGTTCTGTGCTCCGTACATCCTCGCTGCACTCACTTCTCATTTTCCCGAAGTTCTACATGGTGAGTTCACAGAGATGAAGCTTCTAATGACCGTCCATGTCTGTTGGGCCATATTTCATTGTTTGTGGATATTTCTTCTACAGGTATCCTATGAGCTGCTTCCTGAAGAATAAACCATATGTGAGCAAGGACGAGGCAGTTAGGAGAGAAGGAGCGTATTCAGGATTCCCAGAACGTAACTGCAAGCCTCCAAACGGTTTGATGTTTTCTTTATAAGCGTGCTAAGGTGTTATTTAATTATAATATATATCTGGATTGTCTGATTTTCTCTTAATCTGGTCAAATTTCTCCAAAAGTTTGGGGACACCGCTTCGAGAACATCGACTTCTATGGTGCTGATAGCAAGTTTGCGTCCGTGGATAATGCTGACATCTGCGAAGATTCCTGTTCAAAAGATCCAGGCTGTCAGTTCTACACCTACACCTTACCCTCTTACCCCAACCTTACCCCCGAGCTCAGGTAACCGTAACACACTGTAACGCTGGAGGAGAAGCTCTGTTAACCCTCTGATGCACAACCTGGCTCAAAAGTGACCCGGCTTATTTTATGTTCTATATCTTTAAAATTATTTAATTTCGTCATTTAAGCTTCCAGGAAATCCTCAGTTTACTTCTTTCTGATCATCACAAATCCTTATTATAGTTTTATCTATATACAAACATGCAGAAACAATAGTAGGAACTATAGACATTTGTAAACATTTGGAGTCAGGAACATATATTAACACAAAGTAAATAAATAAGAAATCAAAACAAGATTTAAGGTCTGAAACAAAATTTTCATTGAACACTCGAAACATAATTAGTGGTGTAAAAAAAATATTGAATATCACAATATTATATTTAGTGATACTGCATCAATTCTCAAACACAGTATTGATTATTAATCAACAGTTTGCAGATTCCTGGCAGACAGTGAATCATTGTGTGTTGTGTTCAAACCTCTGACCACTAGATGGCAGTGTTGTAATCCATTTTCAGCTCCACTCCAACATTAACAAGCAGCACAAGGGTGCAATGCTATTGTAAGTATGAGCAAATCTGTGCACACCGTGGTGTGTTTTAATAATAAGATTGCAAAAATTACAGTACATCACTTTGCTTGCAGTATGGCAGTATATTAAATCATGACTGCTGTATCACCGACATATGCATATTGTATCGCCAGGTTCTTGCCAATACACAGCCCTAAACATTAAGTAATCAAACACTAGATTTACCAAAGAGATACTCAGTAATACATACAGTAACATGGGAAATAAGACAATGCGGGTCAAGTTTGAGTCATGTAGTGCATTAGAAGGGTTTTGCTTAGCTTGTGTTTTAAAGGGTTAAAAACAATAAGCTATATATTTGAGGGTACGTTTGTTGTTCTTTCAGAAATAAGTGTCACCTAAAGCGAGTGATGACTCTACCCACACCTGAAAAAGTGGTGTCTCTGCACGGAGTGGTGTCCGGTTTCTCCCTGAAGAGCTGTATGGACTGATTTACAGCTGGCTCATCGTTTCAGGTGGTGGAAAAGAAGCAGAATTGTAAGAAGATGATGGATTATTTCTGTGGTGGTTTTAAAAAAGAATCAAATCTGAATGTTAAGGAAGGAAATGGAGGTTTTGCATACTGGAAAACATCGGAAACTGGAAAATACCGACTTTCCCCACTTACATATTACACTCAGTGACCAACAAACAGCTCCGACAGCATGTTCAGCAGTTCAAATGCTAATTTATAAAAGGATAAATAAATACTGTGTGTAAAACTGAGCTTCTCGAGTGACTGTGCATTATTTAAGATATAATTTGAGCTCTGTGTGTGTATAATAGCTGGAGTATGAGTCTTGATTTTCACCTCCACTGTCTTTTTTTGTGAATAATAGTTTATTTGGATTCACAATAAACACAACAATTACACACCAGTACACACACATTCACCACACACATACACATATACACATAATCATGTACAGTATAATCCCAGGAAGTAAACAATAGACCCATCCTCAAATATGGTCCTTCACAAACCAAATAGCATCTGTCCAGTTCCTGAAGTAGCCTTACGAAACATTATTCCAGACTACGTCCCAAATCACACTAAAACCCAAGTAGGAAAGTTCTTTCTTCCAAACAGCCTCAGTCCCCAGGACATGAACCGTAACTCATATAAATCGGCTGCAAAGTGATGACACAAGAGCCCATAAGCTCGTGAAGCAGATCAAACTCTTAAATATATGAAATAGGATGTACAAGAGACACGCTTTCAAATTAGGAAAGCAACGTTTGCCAACTTTATCATATAAATCATTTAGAATAAGAATATTCCTATTACTCCATGAAGGGAATGTGAATGGATTATATCCAGTCAATAAATAAGTATTGTGCCAAATAAGTGAAGGCTTAAATAAAAATAAAAAAATAATAAATAAAATAAAAAAATAAATATGATTTGAAAGATCTAAATATCGGTGCACTTGTTTCCATATAATCAAAGCATCATTTATTATAGGTCCTAGAGTGAGCAGAACAGATCTTCGCTTAAGACCTAAAAAAAGGTGAATCCTGAAGTCAATACGGTGCAACCAAAGCTGCTTCTATAGCACGCCAAGGGGTTAACGCAGAGGGATCTAGCCATGTCCTTAAATATCTCCACTGAAATGACCAATACTACAACTTAAAATGTGAAAATCCAATACCCCATATTATTCTAAATAAAAGCACGGCAAGCTAAATCTTATTCTGAGAGTGGCATCATAGAAAACAAAAAAAACGTGATTTTTTTTAGTAGGCAGTGTTGGAGTAGTCGTTTTAGGTGTTCAGGTTTAGGTGTTTAGGTCCCCCCCTCCTTTCTTTTCTTAACTGTGATGAAATGACATCATATTAGGATTAGAATCTCTTTATCTAGCCAGGTATGTTACACATACAAAGAATTTATCACACATAGGAAGAGGAAGGAGTGTGAGAGGAACCTGCAGGACAGGTATTTGGATGTGGTGATGGGGTGCACTCAGTTTTGTAGAGCTGGTGTGAACGCAGGCAGGGTTTCAATCTTCTTATTGACATGCAATAGTGGACAGCCACACAACCTGAATACCACCACCAACTCAGGTAAACACATAGAATCTGTCTTTTCTCCCCGTCCCTTTGAAGCCAAAGCTACGCCAAGGTAAGCGATCGTTCACGAGGGAGGAGTTTGGTGTGCAGTCAAAGATTAACACACTGATTCTTTCTCTGCTGAGTTTAAAGGAACGGGAATGTGCTTAAAGGAAGTGCGCTCGGAGTGTGGGAAGGTGTTAAGCCATGAGAATTCAGGCCTCAGCTGTGCTTTGTATGTACAACCTTCATGATTAGGTGGCAATTAGGTGTTCTGGTCTGGGGAATGTTTTGGTGGCATTCTCTGAACACACTCATCCATGTGGAAGACACTCTCAACTCTCACTCTCAATTTGGGTCTGAATCCATCCTTGCAGATCACGTACACCATACATGCTGATGGTCTTCTCTGGGCTGGATGGGATCTTCCAGCTAGACAATGCCACACATCACACGACTAGAAGTGTCCCACATTGGTCTGAGTACTACTCTGAACCCCTAATTAACCAGACTTGAACCCAAATGAGCATCTGTGGGACCACCTGCATGGTGGTGTTGGTTATGTGGACACCCCTTCCCCCACGCGTCCTCCAGCAGCTGTGGGATGCACTGCAGTCAGCATGGCTCCAGATACCTGTAACCACCTATCAGGACCTTATTGAGTCTCCCAGTCCGTCTAGCTGCTGTTACTCTGGATATTAGCTGGTGGTTATAATAATGTGACTTGACTGTATGTGTGTCTGTATATATATATATATATATATATATATATATATATATATATATATATATATATATATATATATATATATATATATATATATATATATATGTGTGTGTGTGTGTGTGTGGGTGAAGCTAACCCACTGAGCTCACATGCATTAAAAATAATTGTCATATCAGCCAAGATCAAAAAATTAAATGATTTGTTTATATGGTTTTTTATGTACATACAAGAAGTTTACACAGTAATTTAATGCTAGGAAGTTAAACTTTAGGCTGCGTTAAAGTGTAACAGAGATGTCGACCCCAGTATTGATTATTCTCTCAGAGTTTACTCTCTCGTCATTCACGGTCAGTGCAGTTTGTATATTTAGAAGGATCAAAGTTTTTCAGTGCAGGGAGCAAAGAGCCAGAACTCTGTCTGCAGAGAAACATGGTGGTGTGGATGCTACTGCTACTGCTGGTGCTACTGGCTGCTGTTCCAGACTCCTTCAGTAAAGGTAACGTTCTCACTCAGTACACTGGAAATAGTGCAACAGCTACTAACTGCTTAGTTGGACCAGCTGTGGTAGGAGAAGTAAAGACACTGGAGTGTGCTGGTTAGAGGGGTCTCCAGGACCAAGGTTGGGAAACACTCTTCAAGACTCAAAACTTTACGCTGGTTCATTGAAATTAGTCATATATGAAATAAAACTAGTTACATTGTTTACTGGTTAAACCGGCAAAGAATTTCTAAGGGTTCGGCTTGCTTGTTTGACTGTTTTCATGCTTGTGCTTACGCCTCTGTCCTGAAAGCCCAAGTATCTCTGCCGTCCATTTGACCACTGTGAATTGTGTGAATATTTCATGACGATGGACATCAGTTGCTTTGTTTTTTTTTTAAAAATTGTATTGAGTTGTTTTTGTACATCATTAAATTTTTATTGTTTACATCTATATTTAGTCACTTGGAGACTTTATTATACATAAAAAGCTATTTTTGTCAGACAGGAAGCTTTTATTTACTCAGTAAATGCTTTATTATTTAAATATTAAAACAGTATTAATAGAGTAAGTAGAGCTTTTACATACGTCAGTGTGTTTATTTAACCCTTTCCAAGCTTCTCCTTCTATAAACAACCCAGTATTATTTACAGTTCTCATCTAATACATGCTTTGACTGCTCAGTACTTCATTAAGCTAAATCAAGATTACTGCTGAAGGAACTGAACACATTCATACAATGTCTGGGGCGTCCAGGAGAAATCTGGAACCTAACTTTGTTCTTCAAACTGGAGCTCAAGATATGATCCACTTCTTCACAATAAGATATTTCGGATACATATACAAATATGTATATCTTCTATTGATGATATTTATATGGCAGCTATGACAACAACAATTACTACAATAGTCTATTTTTAGCTTTTTTGTCCATTTTTGCGCCCTTGTGCTGCTTGTTAATGTTGGAGTGGGGCTGAAAATGGATTACAACACTGCCATCTAGTGATCAGAGGTTTATACACAACTCACAATCATTGTCTGCCAGAATCTGTGTATTGATACTGTGTTTTTGAGAATCGATACAGTATCACCAAACATAATATCCTGATATTTGATATTTCGATATTTTCTTACACCCCTAATCTGTTGCCTGTGTGTTTGTTTTCCAAAAACAGAATGATTCTATGGCACTGGCAGTAGATACATGTGTTGGAGAAGGACAATAATGTTTAATAATGCTATAACAAAAACTAAATGTAAAGCATGTAGATGCATGACCTTCCAAAGATCCTACACCTATTATTTGTCTAATAACACTGCTTCTCCTTCCTTCAGTCCAAAAGCTGAGGGTGGACATTGACTTCCCTGGAGATGACATCCTGCAGATCTACTCTCCAGACGTCCACCACTGTCAGCTGGCCTGCACAGAGCACCACTCCTGCCTCTTCTTCACCTTTCTGCGAGCTGACTGGGACAAAGACAACAGGTTTTAATTTTGTTCTCTTTAGACTTTAGAGATTTACATACTCTAATAGAATAATAGAATATTTGGGTCTGTTTGGAGAGGATTAGTAAGTGGTTTGTGGGAAAATAATCACATTGGATGGTCCCATGAGAAAGAAATGCTATTATTATAGACGCTTTACATTAAGCAAAGTTTCTTTATACTGTAACAAGGTTCCCCAGTTGTTTACACTAGTAGCGAACCATGGCCCTTAAGCCTAGGCCCTCTTAAACCCGCCCACTTAGAGGGAAGATATGATTGGTCAGTTTTACTGTCATTTGAAATTGGTATTGCGCTAAATTATAACTGCCTGGCCCCCTCTGTACAGGAATAGCGGGACCACCAATCACCAACATTCTGTGGAGGCATCACCGTCATTATAGGGGGAGACACAGACTCACAGGCTTCCACTTAACCCCTCACGCTCCAACACAGACTGAATAGACACGATTAAACAATTTATTTGCCTATATTTTTATAATTGTTTAGATGTTGATTGTCAAACTATAAGTAGAGAAAATAATATATATATATATATATATATATATATATATATATATATATATATATATATATATATATATATATATATATATATATATCTGTGTGTGTGTGTGTGTGTGTGTGTGTGAGAGATTTTAGGCCCTCTGAGAGGGCGTTAGAGGGCCATGATGGCTCCTCACTGGTTTACACTAATGCTTCACTAATGAACTGTATCTGTTTATCATTAAATGTGAAGAAAATCATTCAAAAGTCAATAATGTTTAAACTGAATCTTTTAAAGGAATTTTCACTGCTACCTGAAGAACACAGACTCTGGAAACCCGTCCCGGGTTACGAACCTCAAAGGAGTAACATCAGGCTTCTCTCTGTCTCATCAGGACTACAAAACACGTGAGCCCAAGACTGTTTCCTTATGGGTTCAATAAGAGTTTAGTGTGTTAGTATTGTAGATAATGAACATACATCATCATCAAATCCTCTCTTTCATCAGGGGCCTGTCTGTCATCCGTGTATCACGACGTAGATTTCCCAGGATTGGACTACCGGGAATTGCCTTCCTTCAGCTATAGCGTGTGCCAGAAGGTGTGCACCAGTGATCCAGACTGCAGATTCTTCTCTTTCACAACAGACAGCTTCTCTGAGGTGGAAAGAAGGTAAGCTGAGAAAAGCGTTACAGGATACGGGAAGGTGCTTTATGATGGCAGGGAAGTCGAGTCGAGGTGGTGCCAGTTTTATAGAAAATTCCAGTCCAGGCCTGTAATGAGTGAGCCAGGGTTGACAGTGGTAAGAAAAACCAAAGAAGAACCCTTGAGCGGAGCTGAGACTCAAAAAGGGGAACTTGTCCTCCTCTGGTCAACATCGGATTGCAAAACAAGTACAAAAGTAATACAAAAACAATCAGGTTTACAACTACAAGCAGTAAAGTCAGAATATCAGTGAGAACCAGTTCAGTGTTTTGTAAGTTGTTCTGTATTAGGCTGCACAGGATGGGCAGTTGTTCTGCGTCGGACTGGACAAGATGGGAACCAACCTCATATTATGCCCATGTTTTTTCAAGATTCAAGATTCAAGAGTTGTATTGTCATGTGTTCAGCAGAACAGACAGTTACACTGTACAATGAAATTCTTACTTTGCTGTCCCTCCATTCACCAATAGATAAAGATAACAAAAAAATGAAATAATAAAAATATATACAAAATATACAAAGTACAATAATATAAGTTGAAGTAAATAAAAGTATTTTTATAGTTAAAGAATAAAAAATAAAGTTATGTGTGCAGGTATGAAGAGCAGCAGCCATAAAGTGCGAGTTACAGTAACAAATGTAAACAATAATGTTTTGAGTAGTGAATGTAAACAGTATTGTATGTAAACAGCAGTGAGTGTAAGGTGCTTTTAAAATCAGACCAGTTAAAACCAGTTCAGATGCCATTTCCTATGTCCAAATAGCTTTTATGGATATGCATAGATGTCCACATACTTTAAGCCATAGATCTATATGATTTCCAATATGAATGAATGCCTGTAGTATTTTCCGTTCATGTCAGATAGAGGTATTGATTCCGCATGATGGCACCCTTGTAGAAAAGTGGACTCTAGACGTTAAGATTCTAGGGCAAGGTCCAGTTAGAGGAGATCTCCTCAGGCCGGTCTGGACCATCATCATTTCTAACGTGTGTTCTGATTCAGTGGTGTATCCTGTTTACTGAAGTAGCCTAGTATCAGCATCTCATACCATCAGCTACTGAAACACCAACACATCACACATACCGTTCAGTATATTTCAGTATATTTACTGTTTAAATGCTGAACTGAATAAATGATTTATAGACTAATAAAAGTTTTTTCCTCACTTCAAGTAAAAACAAGGGCTACAAAATGCTTTTGAAAAAAAGGGCATCTTAAAGGTGTTTATTTATAGAAAAAGTACATTTATTAACTCAATTTCAAATTGTGACCTGTTGGTTTGGAGCTGCCTGTGAAATACAGATGAGTCTCTCTACTCCTGGATGAAAAGTCAGTTTTCACTGTAAACTT
Organism: Megaleporinus macrocephalus; assembly: GCA_021613375.1. NCBI lineage: Eukaryota > Metazoa > Chordata > Actinopteri > Characiformes > Anostomidae > Megaleporinus > Megaleporinus macrocephalus. The sequence continues at coordinate 7,023,037 of CM038703.1, forward strand.
TTTTTAGAGCATGTTATTCTTTCTCCGACTCGTTTTACTCTCCGACTTGTCTTCTCTCTTTTTTACCTCGCCTGTGTGTGCACTGCACTCCCGAATCACAGATCTGATTGGCTGAGGAGCGCCTTTGGTGACCTTACAACCCACGTGATTGTTCTGTGAGGTTACTGTGCCACAAAGCCTGTATACTGTAAAGTCGAAAAAGCTCCACCTCTTAAAATAAACACCGTCAACATTAAAACGTTCTCGATAGTTTATCCGTTTGGGTCCGCACTGGACAACATCTGGGTCCAGACCCGGACCGCAGTCCACCTATTAGTGACCCCTGTTCTAGGTCAAGATTCCAGAGGTCTGACGTGGGCAGAACGATTACTCTGGTTCTGTAGTCCCTACACTGTTGAGTAGCTAAAGTTTCTGATCTCTCTGCAGGAACATGTGCTTTCTGAAGTACAGCTGGTCTGTCCCGGTACCACCAGTGATCACAACCCAAATGGGTCTTGTATCAGGATTTTCACAGGAATTGCAAGAGGCCAAGGGACCTTTTAAAGAAGGTATCTTTCCATCATACCACTGTTCCTCAATCCTCATTGGTATATTTCATGATATCATCTTTTATTTCTGTCTTTTTCTTCACTTCCTTCACTTCTACAGGCTGTAAGGAGGAGATTCTCATCAATACAGAGTTCCCAGGCAGTGACTTTGAGCAGGTTCCTGCTGGGTCCCCTCAGCACTGCCAGTTTCTGTGTTCCACACATCCTCGCTGCACCCACTTCTCATTTTCCCAAAGTGCTACACGGTGAGTACATAGAGAAGTGGAGTCTAATAAACATGGCCTTTCAACCTACAGATAACGGGAAAAGACATATGTGATGAGGTAGGTCGTCCCAACCTATCACCATCCTTCTAGAAACATCTGCTGAAGACACTTTCTTTAAAAAGTATTAAAAAAGACCCACAATGAACTTGAAACTGGTACTTACCTGTATCCTTAGGTAGTGGCAGCGCGCCGGCACTGTTGCCAACCCCTCAGTAAGGAAAGTAGCTATTGGCTGTCCTAAAAGTCCCTAGAAGTCGCCTAATGATGTAATCACCTAGTTAGAATGATGGTCTATTTGGGTGTATTTGAAGGAATAACGTTGTGGGACAGTAAAAAGTGAGTAAAAACACTCTAAATATGTAAAAACTACAAATAAACCCTAAATAAATGAACTTCTTCTGTGGATTCTTTTTTGTTGGGTTTGAAAGCGGCCGAGTCACACTGAAGAATTTCCCTCTGATATAAATATCATATAAAGCATATATCGCATTTATATTTATATAAATGTATAAGACACATTTATATTTACATCCTGCTCTGTAGATAGGGGGCAGGGTCCGTGGCGGCTTTGGGCATGCGCAGTGAGTGTAGTGGGTTGTGAAGCAGTGTGGGTCTGCTCTGGGTTGTAGGGACGAGCCTCTCGGCAGCCCCCGCTGCTCGCTGAGGACAGTAAGTGAAGATCATGTGTGTTCTTCTCAGAGTCTCCAAAAGTCCCAACAACACCAGAAACAGTCGTTAGATTTGTCGCTGGTCGCTTTTTTAAAAAATAAGTCGCTAGATGGTCTGAAAAGTCACTAAATATAGTTGCCAACACTGCACGCAGGCCACCCAGCTTTTATAGTCTGCACAGGACTTGGGAAAACGGGTGCAGGGGGGATCTAGCGTACCTGTGGAAAGAAAAATAATATTTATTATGGCATTTTATTAAGTAATTAAAGTACTGTACTTACCTGTACCATCAGAGGAAAATAGCATGCTATAAAATATCAAATTATGTATACATGTGGCTGTTTCTGTTATAAGCTTTAGGTTAAGATCTACCCTGTGCTGAGTATATATTCACTCTGGTTTAGTCCGGACCGGCTAATAGGGTATATAAGGGGGTAGACTATAATAATGAGGAGGCTTGAAGACGAGAGAGTCTGGATGGGTATGAAAACAACATTGTGTTGGCCGACTGATACGACTCGAGACACTAAAAAACCTAAAAGCAAAAATATGTTGTTTGTAGTGTAAATAATATTTTTTTTGTTTCATTGTGGAAACAATAAAATTGCACGAATCGAGAACGCCCTCGCTGTTGTTCTTGAATGCTTTATTCTCGCTTCCCCGCTATTTAAACAAGGTACTTAACTCACACTACCACAACCCATTTCTTATTGAGCCCTTGTTATGGAGTGTCTCCTAACCTCCTTTGAGCTGGTTATAAAGAATAGTGGTTGAAATCTTCCCTTCAGGAATTAGGACCGTCCTTCAAGATCCCAGAGTGTCATCAGAAAATTGGAAATGAACCCTGTTTTATTAGCTACTGGTGCTGCTCTGTAAGCAAAGCTGTATGGAATTATCCCACTGTTCCACTATAAAGGGTGCTGCAGTTATGTTCTAACATGAATTGCTGTGCCATTCAAGGTGGCACAGTGAAATTTGAACATCAGCTTAGGTAGATTTAGGGCATCATATGACTTTAAAGGGCCAGCAAAGGGGGGATGTGTCATAACTTTGTTTTTTGCCATCAGATTGAAGAGGGAGACCAGTTCAGAGTTTAAGATTTTTATTCTTGGGATTGCGGTACCGACGTTTCTCTGAGCTCTTACACCCTGGTCTACCCTGGTCCAACCTGGTCTCAAAGATGTCTTTGACTGCTTGTCTTTTATGGCCCTGGCTTTCTGCTTATTTCGGCCCTTGTACACCAGGCCACACAGTGGTTCTCAAATAGAAGTTCCTAAGATAACGCTGCAGGGTATATGGCCCTATATGGTGGGGGTCCCAAAAAGCCCTGACCTTCCCGTAAGCTCGGAGCCTTCTTGGCCATCTGTCTAATAAGCTTATAATACCTGCTATGATTTATATTAAAAAGTCAACAGATGTAACATGAAAATATGTGCAAAGATCTGCATACTACTAAGGAACAGCAACATAATACACTGAATTATTAATAAAATATTTTTTATACTGAGAAAATACTTACATTCGTGGGTTTCTTTGGTAACTTGCTCAGACATCTTGTGTTTTGAGGACCATGTAGCTATAACACTTCATCCTACCCCTCAATTTTAGAATCAGGACAGCCTGATGGGCTGAGTGGTAGAGACAATGGCTGGAATCTGTATCTTCACTCATTCCTGTGTTGTAAGGTATTGTACACTATTTCTCTTGCAGGTCTCCTTTGAGTTGCTTCCTAAAGAACAAGCCAACTGTAAGCAAGGAGGAGGCAGTTGGGAAGGAAGAGGTTCATTCAGGATTCCCAGCACGCAACTGCAAGCCCTTAAACGGTCTGACGTCTTCTTCTCAAGCATGATCAGCTCCTATAACTCAATGGTTTTGTTGATTGTCTGATTTTCTCCTAATTTGGTCAAATTTCTCTAAAAGTTTGGAGAAGGTCCTTCCAGAACCTCGACTTCTACGGTGCTGATAGCAGGTTTGCTTTTGTGGATAACGCTGATATGTGTAAAGATTCCTGCACAGAAGATCCAGACTGTCAGTTCTACACCTACGTCTTACCCTCTTACCCCAACCTTACCCCCGAGCTCAGGTACGTCTCTATAACACACCGTAACGCTGGAGGAGAAAACAATAACAGCTTGATCGAGAGATAATCTAAAACTGATTCTCCTCCAGAGGTGAAGATTTATCTGAATGTATTTGTATTTGTGTGTTCTTTCAGGAATAAGTGTCACCTGAAGCGGGTCATGACTCTGCCCAGGCCTGCGAAAGTGGTCTCTCTGCCGGGGGTGGTATCTGGTTTTACCTTGAAGAACTGCAAAGATAATCCTGCAGCAGGTATATGTGGTAACAGTAGCTAGTACAATACACAGGGGTACTTAGTCCAGTGAGGAGCTAAACCTGTACAGACTAAAGAGAATGACTAAAGAGGACGCTGGCTTTTCTGTTTCTACTGACGCTTACAGGTACAAGTACAAATACTCATTAGTGTAGTAGGTAAAGTATAGAAGTGTATTCATTAGTGTAGTAGGTGAAGTATAGAAGTGTATTCATTAGTGTAGTAGGTAAAGTATAGAAGTGTATTCATTAGTGTAGTAGGTGAAGTATAGAAGAGTAGTCATTAGTGTAGTAGGTGAAGTATAGAAGTGTACTCATTAGTGTAGTAGGTGAAGTATAGAAGTGTACTCATTAGTGTAGTAGGTGAAGTATAGAAGAGTAGTCATTAGTGTAGTAGGTGAAGTATAGAAGTGTATTCATTAGTGTAGTAGGTAAAGTATAGAAGTGTATTCATTAGTGTAGTAGGTAAAGTATAGAAGTGTATTCATTAGTGTAGTAGGTGAAGTATAGAAGTGTACTCATTAGTGTAGTAGGTGAAGTATAGAAGTGTACTCATTAGTGTAGTAGGTGAAGTATAGAAGTGTACTCATTAGTGTAGTAGGTGAAGTATAGAAGAGTACTCATTAGTGTAGTTGGTGAAGTATAGAAGTGTAGTCATTAGTGTAGTAGGTGAAGTATAGAAGTGTACTCATTAGTGTAGTAGGTGAAGTATAGAAGTGTACTCATTAGTGTAGTAGGTGAAGTATAGAAGAGTACTCATTAGTGTAGTTGGTGAAGTATAGAAGTGTAGTCATTAGTGTAGTAGGTGAAGTATAGAAGTGTACTCATTAGTGTAGTAGGTGAAGTATAGAAGTGTATTCATTAGTGTAGTAGGTGAAGTATAGAAGTGTAGTCATTAGTGTAGTAGGTGAAGTATAGAAGAGTAGTCATTAGTGTAGTAGGTGAAGTATAGAAGTGTATTCATTAGTGTAGTAGGTAAAGTATAGAAGTGTATTCATTAGTGTAGAAGGTGAAGTATAGAAGTGTATTCATTAGTGTAGTAGGTGAAGTATAGAAGTGTATTATTAGTGTAGTAGGTGAAGTATAGTAGTGTATTCATTAGTGTAGTAGGTGAAGTATAGAAGTGTAGTCATTAGTGTAGTAGGTGAAGTATAGAAGTGTATTTATTAGTGTAGTAGGTAAAGTATAGAAGTGTATTCATTAGTGTAGTAGGTGAAGTATAGAAGTGTATTTATTAGTGTAGTAGGTGAAGTATAGAAGTGTAGTCATTAGTGTAGTAGGTGAAGTATAGAAGTGTATTCATTAGTGTAGTAGGTGAAGTATAGAAGTGTATTCATTAGTGTAGAAGGTGAAGTATAGAAGTGTATTCATTAGTATAGTAGGTGAAGTATAGAAGAGTAGTCATTAGTGTAGTAGGTGAAGTATAGAAGTGTACTCATTAGTGTAGTAGGTGAAGTATAGAAGAGTATTCATTAGTGTAGTAGGTGAAGTATAGAAGAGTATTCATTAGTGTAGTAGGTGAAGTATAGAAGAGTACTCATTAGTGTAGTAGGTGAAGTATAGAAGAGTATTCATTAGTGTAGTAGGTGAAGTATAGAAGAGTACTCATTAGTGTAGTAGGTGAAGTATAGAAGAGTAGTCATTAGTTTAGTAGGTGAAGTATAGAAGTGTATTCATTAGTGTAGTAGGTGAAGTATAGAAGTGTATTCATTAGTGTAGTAGGTGAAGTATAGAAGTGTATTCATTAGTGTAGTAGGTGAAGTATAGAAGTTTATTCATTAGTGTAGTAGGTGAAGTATAGAAGAGTAGTCATTAGTGTAGTAGGTGAAGTATAGAATTGTATTCATTAGTGTAGTGGGTGAAGTATAGAACTGTACTCATTAGTGTAGTAGGTGAAGTATAGAAGTGTAGTCATTAGTGTAGTAGGTGAAGTATAGAAGAGTAGTCATTAGTGTAGTAGGTGAAGTATAGAAGTGTAGTCATTAGTGTAGTAGGTGAAGTATAGAAGAGTAGTCATTAGTGTAGTAGGTGAAGTATAGAAGTGTAGTCATTAGTGTAGTAGGTAAAGTATAGAAGAGTAGTCATTAGTGTAGTAGCTGAAGTTTTTAAGTGCACTCATTAGAGCATATTCCTATACAGTATACCGCATAGAGTAAGATATTTGAACCGAATGCATTGAAAGTATGGAGCAGTCGTGGGCTGGAGGTTAGGGAACCAGCCTTGTGATCGAAGGGTGCATGACACCCAACTTCTCTCCATGTGCTGTGGATAGGGATGCCCACCGCTCCAGCAATTGCTCACTGCCCCCTTAGTGTAGGTGTGTATGAATGTTTCAGTACATGGATGGGTTTAATCTGGAGAAACAAGGACCGTATTTGAGGTCATCCTGAAGAGGGCGCCAAAGCCCTAGAAAAAGCATTGAAAGAGAACCTACACAGACTGGCTGCAGCAAGAAGGGACACATAGCCAAACCTACTCAGCAGTGTTGTTGGAAGATGAAAGGGGGACGATTAACATAACAGTTTGATCCCAGATGGGCATCTGTGAGAAAATCCAGACAAATGTGTCAGTGGATTGCTGGAAATTACCAGAGAGGACTATACGGTGGAAAAGCCCAACTTTAAAAGGCACAGAGGAGGCTGGTTGGTTGGCATTATATTCATCTTCATGGTTCAAAGCAAGGGTTGGCGATAAAATGATAACAATAATTATCGCAACATAACGTTTCCTCGATAGAAGTATAAGACGTAGTCGATAGAAAGTCAATAGAATTAAGTTCCGTCCATGTTTTGAGAGACAACACGAACAGCCAATGAGAATAGCGCCACCCCCAACCAATCAGAACCAGAGTCCCAGCCATTTCGTGTTTGGTTGAAGCACACAGCGCAACACAGAGTGGAGGCGTAGCGACAGCTTAACCCACGTGCTAGTAATGTGGTTACTGCAGGCGTCACAGTCGAGCAGAGAAAATAAAATAAGAGAAAATAACAGAAAATGTTAAACTACTACTGAAATAAACATGATACACGTGTTAATAATCTTAAAATAATCTATAAGATCAGATAAACAGGTAAACAGGTGCTGTTCTGCTGCTGTGTTGATAAAGCTCTACGGGATGTTTGATCTTCAAGGTCTCGTGTAGAGCAGTTGTACTGTTGTGATCATCTCCACTTAGCAGAGCTGACAGAGCACCACACTGTTGTGTTTCTGTGTGAAACACTCCCACAACTTTAGATACACAAGAGTGATTGTTTGTAGCTGCAGCTCGCGCTCCGGATAAATCCATGCTTTCAGTAGAAGCAGCCATCTTTGCGATGCATCGGTACATGTTATGCTAATCGACGTAATTTCGTAATTGATCAAGATAAATATGTATACTATAGAAGTTCGAGTGAGAATGCTGAGGCAAAGTTGACTTTATAACCAAAAATGGCCAAAATGCCCTATATATATATATATATATATATATATATATATATATATATATATATATATATATGTATGTGTGTGTGTGTGTGCATTTAGTTTATTTGAAATACAGTTGTGTATTGTTCTTTAGTACATTTGTATATCTTCTGATAAAAATAGTGATTTGATTTATATCATGATATATATCGATATCGACTGATATGAAAAACATTATCATGATAAGATTTTTTCTCATATCGCCGAGCCCTATTCAAAGCTTACCAGACTCTCAAACACCTGTTGATAAAATCTGTGGCTGTGGCCATTTTGCATAAAGGTTGATACCACCGGGTTTTAATCTTTGAACTGCTGTATCATGACCAGCATCATTTGGACCTCCTAAAGAAGAGCTGGAAGGACCAGAAATTGGGACATATGTTCTACATGAGGGACTGCCTAGACAGGTATGGTGGGAAGGCCAGGGAGAACCTACCCAAGTTTACCCACCAATGGGAATGCCTACCTTATTACTCAGCTTGCTTTTGGAGATGGCTGAGATCGTACTCAGTCACCCACACCTAGATCATATGAGGTGTACCTCCACAACAGGGGCAAGGACAAGTAAGGTGATTATGTCAACTTCTCGAAAAAGGGGTTCACACTTAGAGAAGAGAAGAAAACATGGCAAACAGCAAAGGATGTTGATTCAAAGCTTCACCTGCAGCAGCAGTAACACCGTTTCACACCTCTTCTCCTAATGATGCTGACCAGTTTACTTCCACAGCCGTTCTCACTTGTTCTGAGGAGTTTTATACTCCTAATGCCTTTTACAACAGATGTTGTCATAAAGCAGCTTTACACTAAATCCATGTCTAAGTCCCCAGTAAGAGAACCAGGGGCCACGGTGGCAAGAAAAAAATCCCTTAGAGCAAGAAGAAGAAACCTCGAGAGGAAACGAAAAGTAAATGTCTGTAATTAAGTAAGCAAGCAGGATCTTCGGAAGGGCCAGCGCCTCTTTTCACAAAGCACTGGACAGCAGGACCTCCAACGTGAGTGAACTGGTCGCTAATGCAGGCAAACGGAGGCAAACGGAGGCAACGGTCAAGGCAGATGAAGAAACAGCATCAGACCACATAAGAGAGGCAGTTGTTCAGTTCAACCAAGAAACACACAGACAGTTAGTTCTGTTCAGAGTGACTGAGAACAGGATATGTCTATTAATAATAACAGCAGTGACTCTGGCAGGTCTGGCTATTACAGCAAACTAATTACCAAAGGTTCGACTAAACAAGTAAGTTTTGAGCCTAGACTTGAAAACTGATCTATTGCTATGTGTTCTCTTTTGCCAGATGTAGCCATTATAAAGGGGGTGGAGGTTGGTGGAGCTATTTAGGGATTTCACCCAAATACCTGAATATAATATTATTTAAATATGTCTTACACTCATAGACACATATAGTATATAATGTATAGCTCAATTTTTCGCAGTGCAGCCCTCGCAGACTAACTTGATTGTATTAATATTAGTGATGGAAGGATCGATCGGCTATGTATCGGTATCGGCCGATTTTAAATCAAAATATGTGATCAGTGATCAGCCGATATTTGTCCAATTTAGCCGATACCGAGAGCCGATCGATGGTGTTAAACAAATGAGTCTAATTTCTGTTTTTCCAGCTAGCGTAGCCCCTCCGGCCAGCCCCCTGCAATTCCTATCTGAACCACTAGGTGGAAATACACACCCTTTCGTTTTCCACAGACTGACTAAAGCAGCGGCCTCGCGAAAAAGGAAGCGCTGATAGAAAACATGTTGTCCGTCTGGCAGTGTTTACCGTATATGACTCAGACTCATCCAGGACGTTTTTAAATGTATAAAATCAGCGTCTCTCGTTGAGGAACCAAAGACATTTAACTCTACTAATCTGATACAGCACTGAATACAGTGAGTATCAGCAAACAGCAGAGCTAGCACGCACAGCTAGCACAAAACAAATAACCCAGAACACCTACAGACCAGATCTGACCGGTACGAACAGAACAGCAGCAGCAATTCAAGATCTACATTTAATGATTACAGATTTTGCTTAAAATAACAGAGTCTGACTTTAATGACTGCAGTTTTGACTGTATTTATTTAATTAGCTTTTTTATGTTTTAAATTAAGGGTCTAAATGTAATGATTGTAGTATTTGGGAATATTTGTTTGATTTACTTTGTTTATTTACTGTTAATTTAGTTAAAAATATTATGCTGTTTCATATGAGCTCATTAAAAATGGCAATTAACCAGTTTAGACCATGTTTCATGACTTGCTTGGGCTAATAACTACATGTAGCCTTGCCGTGGCATATAGCCCCGCCCTCGATCAGCTATCAGACGATCGTGCTGAAAGGTGATCGGCGATCGGAATCGGCCTCAAAAACGCTGATCAGTCCATCTCAAATTATTATTTTTTTTTTTACTTTGTTCTATACGGTTGCACTTTTCTCTGCTCCAAGAACTGAAAGTGGACATTGACTTTCCTGGAGATGACATCCTGCAGATCTACTCTCCAGACGTTCAGCACTGCCAGCTGGCCTGCACAGAGCACCACTCCTGCCGCTTCTTCACCTTTGTGAGACCCGACTGGGACAAAGACCACAGGTTTGGTTCCATTAACATGCTCTAAGGCTTAAGGTGGCGAGGGTTGTGCCGCTGTGTAAATATGCTACACCATAAATCACACTTGGACCATTTTGGTCATGCTGTTGACGACAACTGCAAACATACAGTGCAGTGAACGTTCACTAGTTCAAATACACTGTAAGCAGAAATCATTAACAAATACGTTTCATTTTGTAACTTGAAGGAAATTCTACTGCTACCTGAAGAACACAGACTCAGGAAACCCGTCCCGGGTCACGGATCTGAAAGGAGTAACATCAGGCTTCGCCTTGTCCCATAAGGAGTACAAAGCATGTAAGATTTTAATTATTTAATTATTTATTTATTTATTTATTTATTTATTTATTTATTTTTGTTGCTTCATAGTTTATGATACCCTAGTACTGTGAATACAGTCTACCTAATCACCAGAGCACCACTATGGTATTAGTGTTGTAAATGAGCTCTTAATAATTAAAGGTGTTTAATTAATTAAACAGTGTGTAACTTCTAGTACTATAGCTGTGTATGGCTATCACGTGAACTCCCACTCACCCCAGCCCGCCCCTCGCTATCCAAGGATATTTAAGAGGCTGGCAGCCTTGTAGTTTTAAGGCTGCAGGTATTTTGGAAATTTAAATACAGAAGTACCTGTAAATATGTTCTACTATAGGCCATTTGGACAAGGGTTCTTCCGCTATTGACATCTTCCAGCTATTGCTATAGCACCACCACATTTATGCTGCCACTTCAATCTAAAAACCTAAAAACATGAAAGTCTCCACAGCCAGCGTGTGGGTTGTCTGTTCGGGGCTACTGTAGAAACATGGCGGCGGCAGCTTCTGTTGAAAGGCAAGTCAATATGAAGGCTCATTATAAGAAAACAACAAGCTGAAGGTAATTATACACTTTGAAAACAATACTGTTTTGTTTTGTACAGTGTGTCTAATAACCCCGAATATTTGGGGGGGTCCCATAATATTTGTCTGCCAACTAGCTTCATTGGCAAATAGTGAAATGTTTGTTTTAACAGTTCTTCCACACTTTAACTGAGATCTTGTACCTCTTTTGTATTCAGTTTAAGAAACAAGTAACCATTCCTCTCCAATTACTCTTTCCACCATACGCTTGGAAAAGACATTATGAGGGTCCAGAAGTTTAATTGGGGGTGTCGGACTTTCTATATTTTTTACCTGGGTTTTGGTTATTACACTATATTGCCAAAGAATTCATTCACCCATCCAAATCATTGAATTCCAATCACTTCCATGGCCACAGGTGTATAAAACCAAACACCTAGTCATTCAGATTGCTTCTACCCACATTAGTGAAAGAATGGGTCTCTCTCAGGAGCTCAGTGAACTCCAGCGTGGTGCCGTGATAGGACGCCACCTGTGAACAAGTCCAGTGGTGAAGTTTCCTCACTACTAAATATTCCATAGTGGACTGTCAGTGGTGTTAGAACAAAGTGGAAGTGATTTGGAACGATAGCAACTCCAAGTGGTAGAACACAAACAATGACAGAGCAGGTCAGCGGATGCTGAGGAGCATAGTGCACAGAGGTCACCAACTTTCTACAGAGTCCATCACTACAGACCTCCAAACTTCATGTGGTCTTCAGATCAGCTGCATCCAAGCCTTACATCACCAAGCTCAATGCAGAGTATCGGATGCAGTGGTGTAAAGCACGCCGCCACTGGACTCTACAGCAGTGGAGACGTGTTCTCTGGAGTGACCAGACACACTTCTGATGGACGAGTCTGGGTTTGGCTATTGCCGCGAGAATGGTACTTGTCTGACTGCCAAGATTGCTGGAGGGGCGATTGAGAGGCAGGCCTTCTCGTCCAACATCACAGAAAAAAGTAAAAAATGGTTGTTTTTTTTCAAATCAGTGTCCTGTCTGCCATCCATGTACGAGAACATAGACTTCCCGGGATCTGACTTCCGTCAATTGCCCTCGTCTAGCTATTATGAATGCCAGAAGGCGTGTACCAGCGATCCGCACTGCCGGTTCTTTTCTTTCACGACAGAGAGTTTCCCGATGGCAGAGAAAAGGTAAGAGCAACCATGAAGTTCTGCCCTGATTGGCTGATTTAGAGAAGCTAAAGTTTCTGATCTCTCTGCAGGAAAACCTGTTTTCTGAAATACAGCTGGTCTGTCCCGGTACCACCAGTGATCACAAGACAAAGGGGTCTCGTGTCAGGCTTTTCACGGTCACTACCAAAGGCCAAGCAAACCTTCAGCCAGGGTGATCTTCTAATCCTAACACTTAACTCTCTCATTGGCCGTGTGTTGTTTTATACACTCATCACGTTTTCTGTTTCCTTCAGACTGCAAGGAGGAGATTCTGGATGATGCCGAGTTCCCAGGCAGTGACTTGGAGCAGGTTCCTGCTGGATCACCTCATCACTGCCAGGTTCTGTGCTCCGTACATCCTCGCTGCACTCACTTCTCATTTTCCCGAAGTTCTACATGGTGAGTTCACAGAGATGAAGCTTCTAATGACCGTCCATGTCTGTTGGGCCATATTTCATTGTTTGTGGATATTTCTTCTACAGGTATCCTATGAGCTGCTTCCTGAAGAATAAACCATACGTGAGCAAGGACGAGGCAGTTAGGAGAGAAGGAGCGTATTCAGGATTCCCAGAACGTAACTGCAAGCCTCCAAACGGTTTGATGTTTTCTTTATAAGCACGTTAAGGTCTTATGATAAGAGATGGGCCGATCAGCTTTTAGCGCGTTGGCCGATAGCTGATACCGTTTGAGGGCGGGGCTATATGCCACGGCAGGGCTACATGTAGTTATTAGCGCAAGCAAGTCATGAAATGTGGTCTAAACTGGTTTATTACCATTTTTAATGAGCTCATATGAAACAGAATAATATTTTTAACTAAATTTCCAGAAAATAAACAAAGTAAATCAAACAAATATCCCCAATACTGCAATTATTCTATTAAGACCCTTAATTAAACTTGAAAAAGCGAATTAAATAAATGCAGTAAGAACTTTTTAACGAGCTCCTGTGAAAAAGCATAATATTTTTAACTGAATTATCAGTACATAAACAAAGTAAATCAAACAAATATCCCCAATACTGCAATCATTCAATTTAGATTCAATTTAAATGCTAATTAAATAAATACAGTCAAAACTGCAGTCATTAAACTCAGACTCTGTTATTTTAAATGAAAATCTGTAATCATTAAATGTAGATCTTGAATTGTTGCTGCTGTTCTGTTCGTACCGGTCAGATCTGGTCTTCTGGGTTATTTGTTTTGTGCTAGCTCTGCTGTTTGCTGATACTCACTGTATTCAGACGCATCTTTGTCTTGGTTCCCCCACGAGACACGTTAATTTTACAAATTTTACAGTCACAAATGGTAAAAAACTGCCAGACGGACTAAACGTTTATGCGATTAACACCGTAACCTGATCTCGCAGGCCGCTGCTTTAATCAGTCTGTGGAAAATTAAACGGTATGTATTTCCACCTAGTGGTTCAGATAGGAATTGCAGGGAAAATTAAACGGTATGTATTTCCACCTAGTGGTTCAGATAGGAATTGCAGGGACCTGCCTGGAGGGGGTAAAACACTAGCTGGAAATACAGAAATTAGGCTCATTTGTATAACGCCATAGATCGGCTGTCAGGATCGGCTAAATTGAACAAATATCGGCCGATCACCAATCACATATTTTAATTAAAAATCGTCCGATACCGATACATAGCCGATCGATCCTTTAATCTCTACTTATGATTATATATATCTGGATTGTCTGATTTTCTCCTAATTTGATCAAATTTCTCCAAAAGTTTGGGAACACCACTTCGAAAACATCGACTTCTACGGTGCTGACAGCAAGTTTGCGTTCGTGGATAACGTTGATTTCTGTGAACATTTCTGCACACAAGATCCAGGCTGTCAGTTCTACACCTACGTCCTACCCTCTTACCCCAACCTTACCCCCGAGCTTAGGTACGTCTCTATAACACACCATAACACTGAAGGAGAAGCTCCTTTAACCCTCTGATACACAACCTGGCTCAAAAATGACCTGACTGATTTTATTTTCTGTATTTTCACTGTAAATTCATTTCATCACTCAAGCTTCCATGAAATCCTCAGTTTACTTGTTTCTTATCATCACAAATCCTTATTATAAAACATTTTTGTATCACGGCCCTTCTAGTATTGCCCAAACCTGACGCTTATGTGTTCATTTTGGAATTTGATAGGAGCTCCTGACATTTGTAAGCATTTGGAGTCTGTAACATATTAACACAAGCTAATTTTCTTCAGGAAGTAAATAAATAAGTAATAAAATAATAATTTAATATCAGAAATAAGATTTTTAATAAACACTTGGAACATTAATAGGGGTGTAACAAAATATTGATTATCGCGATATTACGTTTTGTGATACTGTATCGATTCTCAAACACAGTATTGATTATTAATCAACAGTTTACATGTAAAGATTTCTGGCAGACTGGCAGAATCATTGTGTGTAGTGTTTAAACTAGTGTTACACACAGTATCGGCATCGGCAATAGAGAGCACCGATACCATGAAGCTTATTGACTAAATGGCTGGGTTTCTACATTGTGGCAATTTTTATTTTTTCTAAAATTTTTAATGTGCAGTTACTTAACCAGTAAATAGTGTTCTTTCATGGTTATTATGAAAAAAATAATGTATATAAGAGTTCTTATTTAGAATAAGACATAAAAAATACAACATATAAAAAGTAGAACACTATAAATATCAGTATTTTTATAGCCATACACCGAGCATTTAAGTCAGAGTTGGTATCGGTACTCTGTATTGGCAGATACCTGAAAAGCTGATATCGGTATTGGTATCAGTATCGGTGCATCCCTAGTTTAAACCTCTGATCACTAGATGGCAGTGTTGTAATCCATCTTCAGCTCCACTCCAACATTAACAAGCAGCACAAGGGCGCAATGCTATTGTAAGTATTAGTAAACCTGTTCATATAGTGGTGTGTTTTAATAGCAGATTCAGTATATCGCAGTATATTCAATCATGACAGGCTGTATCACGGCACAGGGCTGGCCGGGTTCTTGACAATACACAGCCCTAAACATTAAGTAAAAAAATAAACAGATTTTAATAGATCTACCAAAGAGATACTCAGTAATACATACAGTAACATGGGAAATAAGACAGTGCGGGTCAAGTTTGAGTCATGTAGTGCATTAGAAGGGTTTTGCTTAGCTTGTGTTTTAAAGGGTTAAAAACAATAAGCTGTTTGTTACGTTTGTTGTTCTTTCAGAAATAAGTGTCACCTAAAGCGAGTGATGACTCTACCCAGACCTGAGAAAGTGGTGTCTCTGCACGGAGTGGTGTCTGGTTTCTCCCTGAAGAGCTGTATGGACTGATCTACAGCTGCCTCATCGTTTCAGGTGGTGGAAAAGAAGCAGAATTGTAAGAAGATGATGGATTATTTCTGTGGTGGTTTTAAAAAAGAATCAAATCTGAATGTTAAAATGGGAAATGGAAATTTTGCAGACTGGAAAACATCAGCGTGGAAACTGGAAAATACCGACTTTCCCCACTTACATATTACACTCAGCGACCAACAAACAGCATGTTCAGCAGTTCAAATGCTAATTTTCCAAATGCTAAATAAATGCTGAGCTTCTCGAGTGACTGTGCATTATTTAAGACCTAACTGAAGCTCCAGTGCAACATGGAGTCTATAATAGCTGGAAAATGAGTCCTGACATTCCACATTCACTGTCTTGAAGGTCTCAATCTGACTCTGATTTGCAGGTTTCTCACCTGTACATAGTTAAAAACTCAGAGAACCTAAATCTGTGTTTCTTTCTAATGAGGTGACTCTTGTTCTTTCAGGCAGACAGTAAACATGTTCTAAGTTTAACCCTTTAATAATGCTCCAATGAGTATTCCAGATAATGGATAAAAATGGAACTTTTAAAAAAAAAAATATGAAAATAACCCATAAACAGAGAAATTACAAAATTGTCAACACTATTAAATACATTTATTTTAGTTATTGAATATTTTATAGTAGTTCTTAATCTGTAGTAAATTTGGGGAAAAAATCATAGTAAATATTAATATTCATATAACTTATAGTAAATATAGTAGATAATTAATAGTCACATAACAGCTAATAGACAAATGGTCTAAAAGACTGAATCTGTAATTGATAGCAGCTCCTGGACAAATAATAATAATGACTGAATAATTCCCATTTCTCACTAGTTATGGTAATTACTAAATAATTGATATAAATGACTAATTATTGACGGCAGTTACTGAATAATTGATTGTGGTCACTCAATATTGATGATAATTACTGAATAATTAATAGTAAATAGTAATTACTAATTGTAATTACTGAATAAATAATGGATTTTACTAATGATTGGTGGTAAATACTGAATAATTATTAGTTCTTATAAATTATTGATTGTATTTGCTGAATAATTAATGGCATTTAGTAATTATTGGTGATAATTACTAAATAATTGATTGTGCATACTAATTACTTATTGTAATTACTGAAAAATTAATGGCACTTAGTAATTATTGGTGGTAATTACTGAATAATTAGTAGTATGTACTAATTATTTATTGTATCTAATAAATAACTGATAGCTTTTGCTAATTATTTATCTTAATTGCTGAATATTTGATAGTAGATTTGATAGCAGTTACAGAAATACTTGGTAGTTAATAAATATTTCACATATTAGCTGATTACTTTTTTTCTAGTTACTAATTAACTGACAATAGCTTCTGAATAATGTGTAATATTTACTGATCGTTTTGAAGCATTTACTGAATTATTAATATTAGACTCTGATCTCACGAGAAGTCTTATTCTAACAGTGTATATTTGATTGATTTCAGTTGTTATTGACAGTAATTACTAATTTAATAACTAATAACTAATTTAATAACATTTATAGTAGTATAACTTACATTATATATATATATATATATATATATATATATATATATATATATATATATATATATATATATATATATATATATATATATATATATATATATATGTATTTAAGTATGTGGGTCTTTGCTACTGTCTTCTTTGTACCTGCTCAGGGGCTACAGGTGGGCTTGAACGTTCTTCACTAAAACCTCATGCTTCTCCTTGTTATGGTTTTTCCGGCATTCTTCCTCACTCCATCACTCACCCGGCCTTAAACTCCCTCCGGCGCGGCCCCTCCCCGTGGGAAAGCCTGGCTCATGTGACTGTGGCGGCCCAAGCTGGAAGCTGCGGTGGCAGCTCTGGCTCTGCTGCTGCCAAAAGAATGGCAGCGTGGAGGAGCTTCACACACACACACACGTCACTCACACGAGAGTCAGTCTAAACACTCGGCAACATAAACACACAAACACACACTTTCCAACCCACATCCAGCACGCCACTCGTCCACCCCCGTGCTGCCCTGTGGACCCACACTTCAGTCCTCACAGACACAGAGTCCCACCACAGGCTGGAACACACACACACACACAGACACACACAGACACATACTCCCCTTTTGAAATATAAACTCGGGAGGCAAACAAACAACAACCCCACAACCAAAAGCCTTCATTCTTTCATGCATTCAAAAGCGTCGTCTTCGAATCTCTGTAATGTGGCGGCCGTTTGATGTGCTGCCAAACGTTTTAATGGCTCCTCCGAGGGTTAAATACAGCGGTGTTGTTCTTTATACAGTAACCACGGTCAACAGCAACACATCGCGCATCACTTATTTCCTTTCCACCCAAAAAAAACAGGCCACAATCTACAGGCTTCCAGTGCGTGTGGAACACAGTCTGCAAGCATCAACAAGTGATGTGCATCCATAATTACAGTGGCCCTCTAATGTGCTGTCTATCTTGTTAATCACACATACCGCATGACTGGCTTGTTTTTTTTATGGTTTCTCTGTTTGACGTGCTTTACATGGAAATAATAACTCCGCAGTGATGCGTCCCCCTCGTCTCTACAGTCGTCTCTGACTGATATTCAGTTAAAGCGTCTCCGCGTTCGGTGAGTTGATCTGTTCTAATCGCAGCTGGAACTGTTTGTGTGGGAGTGAAGAGGAATTCATTTCACTCTCATTAGTCCAGACCTTCTGATGAACTGAGACACTTTTTAATTTTGTTTTTTCTCTTTTCAAATGTTCCCAAAGATCGAATTTAATTAATTAATGCAAAGTTAATCAGGTTACTGTTTGCATCCATTAAAAAAGAGAAAATTACACAGGAATATTTGTTGGATGTGTATCTAAAAAACATTTTTGTCCATTTTCAGTTTTCTACATCTTTTGCATGTGACAGCTGCCTTTGACATTGTGTAGATATTTTATGATGAATTGACCAGCTGTTCTTCATATCCTGAGTAAGTTTCGTGCTGAATCGACCAATAGAAATGCTCACTCAGAATAAAAATGTCTATTACTAGTTACTACAGTTGTGGTAAATATATAAAAGTATTTTGTGGAAAATCACATCACTCTGTGTGAAGAACTCACTCACTCTCATTAGTCCAGACCTTCTGATGAGCTTTTTAATTTCACTTTTTCACTTTGGCAGCAAAGTGATGCATCTTTAGCAGATATCATGAGCAGGGTCTCTATCACAGCAGTTCAGTGCGCTGGCAGCGATAGCTGCTACTGTTAGCTGGAGGCGTCTATCAGCTGGGTCACGGCACACCAGAAAGTGCATGTGTTGTTGTAGACTAATTGCACTGCGTGAGCTGGTATGCCCCTGGGAAAGACACTGGAGATAATGTCTTTAATTAATATATATATATATATATAGCTGTTCTTCATATCCTGAGTAAGTTTCGTGCTGAATCGACCAATAAAAATAAATATATATAAGTATTTTGTGGGAAATCACATCACTCTGTGAAGAGTTCACATCACTCTCATTAGTCCAGACCTTATGTATATATAATAAAATATAATAATATAACATGTATCTCTATTTTTGTCCATTTTCATTTTTCTACATATTTTGCATGTGACAGTTGTCTTTGACATTGACATCAATTTCATGATGAACGGACCAATAGAAATGCTCCAAAATTTCTGGTTCCATTGACTTACATTGAAAATGTGTGTGTGTGTATGTATATGTCTATATGTGTGTGTGTGTGTGTATGTATAAGTTTTGTGATGCAAGGACCAATAGAAATGCTCCAAAATCACTCAAAATCACAAATGTCTATTACTAGTTATTATTTTGGAGATACATATTTTCATGTTTTTCTTTGGACAGCGGCGGTAAATATATATAAGTATTTTGTGGGAAATCACATCACACTGTGAAGAGTTCACCTCACTCTCATTAGTCCAGACCTTCTGATGAACTTTTTAATTTCTTTTTTTAATGTTCCCAAAGATTGAATTTAATTTAACTCAATTATGCAAAGTCAATCAGGTTACTGTTTGCATTCTTTAAAAAAAGAGAAAATTACACATAAATATTTGTTTATATATAAATATATAAATTACTGAAAAATAAGCACACAGGGAACAAACTTGTTGCAAGTCTGTTGAATGAATTATTGCTGAAGCATGATTAATAAAAAAGCTTTTGATGTTGTTTTATTATTTCTGATTGAAATTATGTAGAAAAAAAAAGTGCAATTGTGGAACCATGAATTAATTTTCTTCGTATTTTTTTTAATTGAAAATAAAACTAAACAAATCAGACTTACATGTAGTGTAGCATATAACCCAATATTTACATCATTAAATGAATATAATTTTTATTGTAAGTTGGATGATGTTGTAATAACATTGTAATAACAAAGCGGCTTACACCTGCTGTCTACAATTACTATGACTGTACAGTCTGGACTATAGATTACAGTGTATTTACCACCTGTACTTCATCTACAGTTTATAATATCCTAAAAAGATTAAAACTAGACTTTACTAGATGTGTGCAGGTCTGTGTGTTACAGCTATGATTTCTAGTGGTGTTAAAGCTAGAACTTGTCTGAAATAAAAAAAACATAAGTACAAATCCTCTTTTTTTTAAATGTAAACAGAGGTTATTAAAATTGTCTTTGAGAGTCTTTTAGTGCTGCATAGGTTAATTACAGTCCTATAGACCTCTTTCATATTCATAACACGTCTACAAAAATAAAAAAAAACACATAACAAGGTATATATACCTGGCGGACCCGTCTTGTAAACTCAGAGAAGATAGCTCTGCTGCTGTTATAAGATTTTATCATCAGTGGTCACAGGACACTATACACAGAACATGACTGACTGGATAATTGGGTTTGGTGGGCTACTGTCAGTCCAGCAGCACTGCTGTGTCTGATCCACTCACACCAGCACAACACACAGTAATACACTACCACAGCGTCAGTGTCACTGCAGTGCTGAGAATGATTCTCTATGTTTGTGTGTGTGTGTATATATATATATATATATATATATATATATATATATATATATATATATATATATATATATATATATATATATATATATAATCATTTGGACACGGTAGCTGTTCTTTATACCCTGAGTAAGTTTGGACCAATAGATGGGGCGTCTATAATGTCTGGGGCGTCCAGGAGAAATCTGGAACCACACTTTGTTCTTCAAACTGGATCAAGATCTGATCTACTTCTCTCACAATAAGATATTCATGTTACTTTGTATTGTATGTATGATTATTTACCTCTGTTTTAATCAGATCTGGAGTTTTTACTGGTGTAAATACACTTATTGATCAGATAAAGGCTTTTAAAAGATCAGCTGAAGTGCATATATATATATATATATATATATATATATATATATATATATATATATATATATATATATATATATATATATATATATATTCTAAGAGCGAGACAGTGAGGATTCACTCAAATTACAGTGCCCAGACAGAGAGTGGTAGGCAGAAGCAATGAAAGGGCATATGATGCCCTGTTTCCTCTCGGTGGTGCAGGAGCTCAGCCAGCACCCACCACGTTTTCCCTCTGTGGCCTGCTCCGCCCTGCACCATTCCCATCACCCTGTCTGCAGATGACACTGGAGAAAACACTAAGTGGCACCCTGTTCGTATTGCACCCAAAGGACTCTTCCAGATAATTGGCCTGCTGTCTGTTCTCTGTGGTCACATTCATTATCTCCAGTGTCTTTCCCATGGTCATACCAGCTCACGCAGTGCAATTAGTCTACAACAACACATGCACTTTCTGGTGTGCCGTGACCCAGCTGATAGACGCCTCCAGCTAACAGTAGCAGCTATCGCTGCCAGCGCACTGAACTGCTGTGATAAAGAGACCCTGCTCATGATATCTGCTAAAGATGCATCACTTTGCTGCCACCTGTTGGCTGGTTGGTTGAGAGCAGGTTAAAGAATGAATGTACGACACCAAGCATAATGAAAAAGGCACTTATGTCTTTATGGAACCTTCTCAGACATTTCCATATCGAATGGATGACATACATGAGAAGCCAAGAGAACTTGGACTGAAGTGATCAAGTGAAGTAAACAAACAGGAAAAAAAACCAATAGTATCATGTGTATAATGATATGGAAGACGAGTCTCCTTCAGCAGTCCCTTCATATCAGTCCATCTTTCATCGGGAGTCAGATAATCATTGAACTTGTCCTCTTGTCTTATTAAGTATGTCTTCATTTTCATTCCAGTTTTCAGCAACTGCGCGCAAGAACAACTGATTTCGGACCATAACGGGTTCGGTCTTTGCATTGTTCCTCTGTTTGTGTTGTCCTCTTGCTTCTGCTTGCCGGTTGAGTTGTGCATGAAATCAGAAACATGTTCTTGTCTTTAATTTCAGAGGAACGAATGATAGGATTGTGTCTTGTAATGGCTACTACTAAAAAAAGACTTCTACTGATTTTTGGAACTGGACATGTAAACAACATCATTCAGAGTGGATTAGTGAGAAATGCTCTACTCTTGAGAAACAGCATTGTTTACATGGTGGTGATAGGAACCAGACGTCTGACGAGTTTAAAGGGGGCCTATTATGCTTTTTTCAATTCTTTAAAATTGGGTTATACAACTTCTCACAAAGTCACAAAGCCCCGAGTGCACGCCAGAGAGAGAAACTCTCCCATGTGAAACCACCTCATTGGAATTCCAGTCTTTTCCTCTGTTACAAGGTGACATCATCATGTAACATTATTACATTATTCCCCGCCCACCAGCAAGCTTGGCACCTCCTCGCACAACACACAGAGAGCTCAACCAGTAAAAACTGACCAATCTGAAACGTCCTGCTCCAGTCCAGCTGGCAAATGTGGATCTACCAGCTTGTTCTACCGGACTTTCAGGATCGGACTCTGACTCTGATACAGCAGAACTCTCGCCACTGTAGGAATAGTCACAGAGCTGAGGGGGTGGAGCTTGTAGCAGGATGGCGGTTGACAAATCAGACTACACTGGGATCATCAGGGGGCGGGACTTGAATGCACAGGAGCTCTAACAGACTGATTCAGGGTGAATAGAGATGTATAATATGCGGGAAATACTGTAAAACCCTGGAAAATACAATTATGAGCATTAAAAACAAACATAATAGGTATTTTTTTAGTTTCTCTGGAAGTTCCCTTACAGAAAATCATAAAATGAGATGATTACAATATTACCTGATACCTGAGACATTTTTTTTACAGGCACTTTGATGTACAGTTCTGGCAGAGATGTACATGCAAAACATTATAATTATTATAATTATTTTTCCGATCTAACCATTTTCTTGTTATTAATGTTTTATATATATATATATATATATATATATATATATATATATATATATATATATATATATATATATATATATATGAAGGACTCATGCAGGTTCACTGCTCATTTCAGAAATGGCTATATTTAAAAGGCTATATTCACCTCTGGGTACCGTCACCAGTGATTACTCTACGCCCCTCAAATCTCTTTGAATGACAGTGTAACTATTCAGAATTTTAGTAAAATCAGTGGACCTTCCCTTCAATCAGGCTCTTATTTTTTGTGTAATTACACTTATATTCATTTGCATGTTTTAAACGAATACTAAAGATTTGCTAAAGCAACAGCATTTCATTAGTTTCAGTTCATTAAAACGGGATGATTTTTGTTCAACCTGGCAACACCTCCCACAAAAGGATGCATGTGTGGGCGGAGCATAAACAGCTAAATCGTAAAGGCATTGTTCCGCTGGGTGAGCAGATGCTCTATTGCTTTTGATAGTCCGCTCCGCTGCATTGCTGGAATCAGAAGGCCCCGATCTCTGTCCCCCAGGTTTGCGCTGACTTGCCGGACCCTCCCATGCCCCTGAGCACCGGTGCTGGAGAAGCAAAGGGTCTGAAGGACACCTGAGGATGGGCGACAGAGGAGGATGTGGGAGAGGACGAGGAGATGGAGGAGGGCGTGGAGGAGGAACGAGGAGGAGGGGGAGGGACGGAGTGCAGAGATGAAGGGACGGCTGGGCCCTCCTGAGGCAGCTCGGGCAGTCTGTGAGGGCGGGACGGGACAGAGGGCAACCTGCGCACTAAAGATAAGGCTGGGCTTAGCAGCGCCCCCTGGCTGCCCAGAGGAGCCACACGCAAGGCTGGCGAGGGGTAGGCCAAGAGGGCAGCGTGAGGGGCCAGGTCACGGCGGCCGTCGGAAGCGAAGGGGGTCGAGGCGACGGTGGGGCCGGAGGGGCTGCTGAGCTGCGGGAAGGAACCCCAAGGCCAGGGGGCGAAGGGCAGAGCGGCCGGGCTCTGGTGGAGAGGGTCCAGCTCACTGGCGCAGTGACTCAGGTGGGACACCAGGCGCGCCCCGATGGGATCTGCAGACTCCACGCCCTCCAGAGAGCTGAGGTACCTCACCACTTCTCCCACACACTCACGGAAACCCAGGGTCCGGTAGTCCACCGCCAGCGCACGGGCGTCGAAGTAACCTGAGAGGAAGACGAGACCATGAGTCTGAGTCTAAGTACTGTACGTAGGGTGGTCTTTGACTTTTGACTTATTCTATCCGATGATTATATATATATATATATATATATATATATCATATAGTAACATTAGAGATGGACCGATCAGCGTTTTTGAGGCCGATTCCAATCGCCAATCACCTTTCAGCACGATCAGCCATTAGCCGATACCGATCGAGGGCGGGGCTATATGCCACGGCGACCTACATGCAATTATTAGCGCAAGCAAGTCATGAAGCATGGTTGAAACATGCTTATCTAGAACTATAAACTCAATCACTCTGGCTGTGGTTCTTTAGCTCTCTGGCTGTTTCTGCTGCTATTCTGTTTGTACCAGTCAGATCTGGTCTGTAGGTGTTCTGGGTTATTTGTTTTGTGCTAGCTGTGCGTGCTAGCTCTGCTGTTTACTGATACTCCCTGTATTATTATATGTCCGTACTATTAAGTGCTGTATCAGGTTAGTAGAGTTAAATGTCTTTGTTTTGGTTCTACAACGAGACACACTGATTTTACAAATTGTACAGAACGTCCTGGATGAGTCTGTTTCACATACGCTAACAAACTGCCAGACGGACGACATGTTTTCTATCAGCGCATGCCGTGAACACCATAAACTGTTCTCGCAAGGCCGCTGCTTTAGTCTGTGGAAACTAAAAGGGTGTGTATTTCCACCTAGTGGTTCAGATAGGAATTGCAGGGAGCTGGCCCTATTGGGTTTCACTGGTGGCTCCTCTTCCTGGATGAAACGCTAGCTGGAAATACAGAAATTGTGCTCGGGAGATCGCAACTGTTACACAGTATTTCAAACACAGGTGTAAATAAAATGCAATGTTCATGCAATTGTTTAGAAATTTAAAAGGACAGTAAATACAAAAAAATATGTTTTTTACTTTATGTCTTCTTGTTGAAGCAGGCAAACTTCATTGTGTTTTTTAAAATTTATTTATTTATTTTTTTAACCCGTCATGTCTGGCAATTTTTGTAATTGGAATGGTAATCCGATGCACTGATGTACCAAACATATTTGCTTTCACAAAAACAGCTCTATAGGTTTCTAAAGCCTATTCTTGTTAATGTTTGTATTTTTATTTTTTTTATTTATTTATTCACTCTGTTCTATGGAAATATAAAACTGAAGTTCTCATATGTGGACATCATTTTTCCCAGAAACTACATCAGGTAAAAAGATAATTCTTTGTTTTTACATTAATCAGGTGCCAATTAGCCCAAATAACAAAGAGAAATAAAAAATGCATGCAATGCAACAGTTTGGGTCTTAGGAGGTTAACGCCATTGATCGGCCGCTTTTGATTAGAATTCAGCCGATATAGCTAAATAACATATAAATATACATATAAATAACATATAAATAACATATTATAAATATGGAATAAAATACCATAAAATACCAGCTGAGCTCTAATTTACACTATTTACATATACACTGTAAATGTATATGAATAAAAATAATATTACCACTTTTATTAATTTGACAACAAGTGAAGGACAGCATTCACTCACCTTTGCCCCCCATTGCATGCAGCAGTTTAAGATGATCTACTGTCATTTGAAGGATCTCTGCTTTCTCCAGCTTGGAGGACCCCTGAGCAAAGGTGCAGGAGATGCCAGGATTTATTGACAAGATTTCACACAAAATGCTCTTTATCTACAGGTAAAATATAAATTAATCTATATGTATTTACGTGTGTCCAGCATTAAAACTATGTTCACTGTTAAACTGATCAGTATTAAACTGCTGTTACATCATATCTTGCCTGTTTTTCGAAGGCACTGGGCACCAGTCTCCTCAGCTCCGACAGGCTGTGGTTGATCCTGTCTCTGCGCCTCTTCTCTATGATCTGAAGGACACAGAGATCACTGTGTAAGAAGAAAGATCTTAAAAGTGTATCTCAGTGTGTTGAGATCTCAAATGCTGACAGACTGTAGATAGAACTGTAGACTGAGTCATAATTATAATGTTATAATGTTATAATGATAGATAGATAGATAGACAGACAGGGATCAATGTGTGGATAGATGAATGAATGGATAGATATGAATAGGTAGATAGAGAGATGGATGGATGAACAAAAGGATGGACAGATAGATAGATAGATAGATAGATAGATAGATAGATAGATAGATAGATAGATAGATAGATAGATAGATAGATGGTAAGTTTATGAACAAAGAGATAAATAGATGGAGGGATAGACTAGTGGATGAACAGACAGAGATCAATGTGTGGGTGGATACATAGATAGATAGATAGATAGATAGATAGATAGATAGATAGATAGATAGATAGATAGATAGATAGCAAACAGATAGATGTAGTAAAAGATGGATGGACGACCAAAAGGATGGACAGATAGATGGATAAATAGATAGATTGATAGATAAATTAATAAATATATAAATGGATGGACGAATGGATGGATGGATAAATACAGTAGATAGGATAGATAGATGTGCATGTAGAAGGATAGACTTACCCCTCTTCTCTTTTTTCGGGCCAGGATCTGCGAGGTACTGCCTGGAGACATGGACCCAGTGACAGGACTGAAAAGAAAGAGAGAAAGAGAGAGAGAGAGAGAGAAAGAAAGAGGGACAGATCAAAGCTTTGATGTCATTGCATACTGTTGTCATTATTGTGCCTAATACAATGCAGAAACACAGTTGCACATCATCAAACTCAATCTAATTTGAGTTTGAGGACAGCTAGACACAGGAGCGCCTGGCAGAGAGAGAGCTGGATTATTTTGGTTTAACGCGTTTCAGGACATTAGTTTCACTTGGCTGACATGCCACGCTTCATGCATCTTACAAAAGCAGATTTTTTTGAAGCCGAGAAGACACGATGATTGCATATCTGTAGGGCATGCGAGAACAGCGGGGTTTGCGTGCGCTTTGTATTCCTCTTCAATCCTCCCATGTCATCCTTCAGCATGGATCCGCTTTGCTCGGGCCCTCCGCTCCTCTCTGCTCTCTCTCTCTCTCTCTCTCTCTCTTTCTCTCTCTCTCTCTTCCAGGAACATTACGCTGTGTGTTTGGCTTCGTGTGCTCGGCGTCTTACTCATACAAAGCCGTGTACTCGCACACACACAGACAAACTGACTGAAGGCTGATATTCAGTCAGGGACTTGTTATCCTCAAACTGGAACGCGATGGCACTTTGTGGGGCCAGAGATGACCTCTAGTACTTTAGACACTCAAGAGCTCTGAACACGTTTCAAAGAAAGAAATGTTGGGAAACACATGAGTCTTCAATCTGCTCTTCATTTCTGTGACACAGCTTTAAACAAAAAGTCTAAATACATGGCAGAGTGAGAGAGGAGGAATGTTCTAAGACCCTCTTCTCCTCCTGTAAGGAACGATTCCTCAATGCCACTTTATTAGGATGATGGAAGAAGAGGCCTGATGGTCGTCCATCAGCTGCTGCTCTATGCTTCTGTGCTCCAGTGTCTGAGATAGGCCGAGCTCTGACACAGGAGGAAGCATCTCCAGACTGAACTGCACTGTGCTGATGATGCCACGTAACCGATTTCAGTACTGATGAGCGTCCAGCGGCCTTGATTTGAACTTGTGGTTCCATTTAGAACTACTTCTGTAAGCTGAGGTTGCATCGTGTTGCTTTACATTTATTTAAATCAAATGCAAACTTGGCTTTAAAATTAATTAATTAATTATTAAGCATTTATTTCAGCGCTGGAGGTCCGGAAAGTGCATGAGGTGGTCACATGACAAATAAGTTGGGATCTCCAAACCACTACTTGTGTTAATTTGAGGTCTCAAGAAAAAAACCTTCATCTCAAGCTAGCAAGAAAAAGCAGGTTGTGATCTCTAGAACACAACTTTTGTTATTTTCATGATCTTGAGAGAATAAGAAAACTAATTGCAATCTTGAGGAAAACAACTTTGGTTATCTTGAGATCACAAGAAAAAAAGGTTGCAGTCTTGAGGAAATAGCATTAGCTATCTTGAGCTCACCAGATGAAACTTTTACCTTGAGATCACGAGAAAAGTAAATTGAGCTTGTTAGAAAACAACCATCATTATCTTCAAATCACAAGAAAATCAGTCATGATCTTGAGAAAACCACTTTGGTCATCCTGAGGTCTCAAAAATGTTATGATCTTGAGAAAGCAACTCTTTTTTTGAGGGCACAAGAAAATTAATTGGACTTTTGAGAAACTAACTATAGTTATCTTGAGATCACCAGAAAAATCAGGTCACTAGAAAAAGAAGTTGAGCTCTTTAGAAAACATGAATTATTTTCAGATCACAAGAAAATCAGTCATGATCTTGAGAAAACCACTTTGGTCATCCTGAGGTCACAAAAAATGTTGGGATCTTGAGAAAGTTGGGATCTTTTCCTTTTTTGAGGGCACAAGAAAGTAAATTGAGAGCTTCTCCAGTTATTAGAATCTTGAGAAACCAACTTTGCAACTTTGGCTATCTTGAGATTACAAGAAAAGTAAGTTGCAGTCTTGCGGAAACAACTGTAGTTATCTTGAGATCACCAGGAAAAAAAAAAGTTTATTATCATGAGATCACAAGAAGAATTGTCATGAACTTGAGAAAACAGCTTTTCATTCTGAGGTCACAAAAAAAGTTATGATCCTGAGAAAGCAACTCTTTTTTTGAGGGCACAAGAAAAGTACATGGACATTTGAGAAACTGTAGTTATCTTGAGATCACCAGAAAAATCTCTAAAAACGGCTTTTGTTATCTTAAAGTCACAAGAAAAAGAAGTTGAGCTCTTTAGAAAACAACTTCCTTTATCTTCAGATCACAAGAAAATCAGTCATGATCTTGAGAAAGCAACTTTTGTCATCCTGAGGTCACCAAAAATGGCATCTTAAGAAAGCGACTTTTCTTTTTTTTTGAGGGCAGAAGAAAGTAAATTGGACTTTTGAGAAACTAACTGTAGTTATCTTGAGATCACCAAAAAAAACAAGTTTGTTATCATAAGATCACAAGAAAAAGAAGTTTAGCTTTTAGAAAATTTTCATTATCTACAGATCACAAGAAAATCAGTCATGATCTTGAGAAAGTGACTTTCCTTTTTTTGAGGGCACAAGAAAGTAATTGCATTCTTGAAAAAAACATCTTGGGTTATCTTGAGATTACAAGAAGAGTTGTCATGAACTTGAGAAAACAGCTTTCTATTCTGAAGTCACAAAAAAGTTATGATCCTGAGAAAGCAAATCTTTTTTTGAGGGGACAAGAAAAGTACATGGACATTTCAGAAACTAACTGTAGTTATCTTGAGATCACCAGAAAAATCTCTAAAAAAAAAAAGCTTTTGTTATCTTAAGATCACAAGAAAAAAAGTTGAGCTCTTTAGAAAACAACTTTAATTATCTTCAGATCACAAGAATATCAGTCATGATCTTGAGAAAACCACTTTTGTCATCCTGAGGTCACCAAAAATGTAGGGATCTTGAGAAAGCGACTTTTCTTTTTTTTAAGGGCACAAGAAAGTAAATTGAGAAACTAACAGTAGTTATCTTGAGATTACAAGAAAAAAAAGTTTGTTATCATAAGATCACAAGAAAACTAGTCATGATCTTAAAAAAGCAACTTTTCTTTTTTTGAGTGCACAAGAAAGTAATTGTAATCTTGAGAAAACAACTTTGGTTATCTTGAGATCACAAAAAATGTTGGGATCTTGAGAAGCAACTTTTCTTTTTTTTAAGGCACAAGAAAGTAAATTGGACTTTTGAGAAACTAACTGTAGTTATCTTGAGATCACCAAAAAAAACAAGTTTGTTATCATAAGATCACAAGAAAAAGAAGTTTAGCTTTTAGAAAATTTTCATTATCTACAGATCACAAGAAAATCAGTCATGATCTTGAGAAAGTGACTTTCCTTTTTTTGAGGGCACAAGAAAGTAATTGCATTCTTGAAAAAAACATCTTGGGTTATCTTGAGATTACAAGAAGAGTTGTCATGAACTTGAGAAAACAGCTTTCTATTCTGAAGTCACAAAAAAGTTATGATCCTGAGAAAGCAAACCTTTTTTTGAGGGGACAAGAAAAGTACATGGACATTTCAGAAACTAACTGTAGTTATCTTGAGATCACCAGAAAAATCTCTAAAAAAAAAGCTTTTGTTATCTTAAGATCACAAGAAAAAAAGTTGAGCTCTTTAGAAAACAACTTTAATTATCTTCAGATCACAAGAAAATCAGTCATGATCTTGAGAAAACCACTTTTGTCATCCTGAGGTCACCAAAAATGTTGGGATCTTGAAAGCGACTTTTCTTTTTTTGAGGGCACAAGAAAGTAAATTGAGAAACTAACAGTAGTTATCTTGAGATTACAAGAAAAATGAGTTGCTCTCTCGAGAAAACAACTGTAGTTATCCTGAGATCACCAGAAAAAAAAAGTTTGTTATCATAACATCACAAGAAAAAGAAGTTGAGCTCTTTAGAAAACAACTTTCATTATCTGAAGATCACAAGAAAACTAGTCATGATCTTAAGAAAAAAAGAAAAAGTAAGAAAGTAATTGCAATCTTGAGAAAACAACTTTGGTTATCTTGAGATTACAAGAAAAATGTTGTGATCTCGAGATAACAGTCCAGAGTTATAACTAGTTATAACTACATCATAGCCTCTGTGGAATCCTGTACGCGGCAGTCATGGTGAAGAACCGTATACAGTGCAAGGAACCTTTTAAATGGTTCTAAACAGAACCACTAACCCCCTTAAAGCACTCCCATTTTTAAGGGTGTGCTGTATAAACTCCGCCGTGCTGTAACAACACTGTCTAGTGATTTTAGGATCTTCCTTAAATTCAGCTTGACGCCCTCGTCAGGAGAACCACAGCTTCTGACAGACAGGACAGAACCCTGCACGGTTCTCTGACATTCGCCTCTTGAATTCAGAATTCAAAATTTAAAATAAGAATAATATTAAATAAAATAAATCTATAATTATGTACAGCAATGACACAAAACACATCCAGCTAGAACCGAAGAACATCTAGCTTCGTACTGCAGCACCGAGCGGGTTCTTCACTGAAAACATTCACAGCGTCTAAGTTCACCTAAAAACTGACCAGCAGGTTCTAAACTGTAATCAGACTGTAGGGACAAACTGCAAGCTCTCCATCAACACAGAAACATTACAGGCCATACATAACCTCCATATCTTAACCAGCTCTCTGTCCCCTGTGCTGGACAGAGCGCTCTGTTGGACAGTTTTAGGGACAGTGGTGAAGCTCAGTCCTCACCAGTAACTGTCCTCCTGTCCCACGTCGATCAGCTCGTCCGTGTCCGAGTCAGGAGAGCTGTAATCGTGAGGTCTCTTCATGGCTGAGCGGTCAGGACGACCAGAAGATCTGCTGGATGAATGTTGACCAGGAGGAGCCGCTGATCCTGCGAGTGGTGAGTATTCAGCAGCGATGGACACACGTCCTCTGCCCTCCTCCAACAACTGAGAGTGAAGGAGAGAGCCTGCGGTGCCAGGAAGCCTCTCTCTCTCTCTCTCTCTCTCTCTCTCTCTCTCTCTCTCTCTCTCCCTCTCTCCCTCTCTGACCACAATAAAAGCTCTAAGTTTAGTAGATCTTTATTAGTGCGCTCTCTCTCTCTCTCTCTCTCTCTCTCTCTCTCTCTCTCACAGCTCACTCCTCCTCTGCCTCTTTCACAGGACCCCCAGCGCTCTGCCACTCGCCAAGTCACAGACCCTTTTTGTACAGTGGCACCTCTCTCTCTCTCTCTCTCTCTCTCTCTCTCTCTCTTTCTTTCTTTTTTTTGCTTTCTCCATCTCTCTCTCTCTCTCTCACACACACACACACACATCTAAACACATTTTTTCTTTCTTTCTTTTTTCTTTCTTAATCTCTCTCACACACATATACCTTTCCCCCTCTTTTTCTCTTTCTCCTCTCTTTCCTACCCCCTTACTAAACGTCTCCTTCGGCCTCTCTCTCTCTCTCTCTCTCTCTCTCTCTTTTCTTTTCCTTTTCCTTTTCTTCAGTCTGTCTTTTTCTTTTTATCCTCTTTCTCTGTTTTTCCTCTTTTCCCCAATATCTTTTTACTTCTCTCTATTTCTTTCTTCTTCTCACTCTTGATCTTCCTCTCGCTCTCTCTGTCTGTTTCTGTGTCTCTTATTTCTTTTACATTTTCTCACTCCTGTTCTGCCCTCTCTCTCTCTCTCTCTCTCTCTCTCTGTATCCGTCCGTGTGTGTGTCTCTCTTTCCCCCCTCTCTCCTTGTGTGTGAGTGTGTTTTTCTCTCTTTCTTTCTGTGTGGGTATGTGTGGCTATCTCTGTCTGTGTGTCTCTCTCTCTCTATGTCTCTCTCCCTCTTTGTGTGTCTCTCTCACACTGTCTGTCTCTCTGTCTCTCTGTCTGTGTCTCTCTCTGTCTATCAGTATGTGTGTGTGTGTCTCTCTCTCTGTCTATCAGTATGTGTGTGTCTCTGTTTGTGTGTGTCTCTCTCTGTCTATCAGTATGTGTGTGTGTCTCTCTCTCTGTCTGTCTCTCTATCAAAACGTGTGTGTGTCTCTCTCTCTGTCTCTCTCTCTGTCTATCAATACGTGTGTGTCTCTCTCTCTGCCTATCAGTATGTGTGTATGTCTCCCTCTGTCTGTTAGTATGTGTGTGTGTGCGTGTGTGTGTCTCTCTCTCTCTGTCTATCAGTATGTGTGTGTCTCTCTCTCTCTCTGTCTCTCTCTGTCTATCAGTATTTGTGTGTGTCTCTCTCTCTGTCTCTCACTCTGTCTATCAGTATGTGTGTGTGTGTCTCTCTCTCTGTCTATCAGTATGTGTGTGTGTGTCTCTCTCTGTCTATCAGTATGTGTGTGTGTGTCTCTGTCTCTCACTCTCTGTCTATCAGTATGTGTGTATGTCTCACTCTCTGTCTATCAGTATGTGTGTGTGTCTCTCTCTCTGTCTATCAATATGTGTGTGTGTGTGTCTCTCTCTCTGTCTCTCACTCTCTGTCTATCAGTATGTGTGTGTGTCTCACTCTCTGTCTATCAGTATGTGTGTGTGTCTCTCTCTGTCTATCAGTATGTGTGTGTGTGTCTCTCTCTGTCTATCAGTATGTGTGTGTGTCTCTCACTCTGTCTATCAGTATGTGTGTGTGTGTCTCTCTCTGTCTATCAGTATGTGTGTGTGTGTCTCTCTCTGTCTATCAGTATGTGTGTGTGTGTCTCTCACTCTGTCTATCAGTATGTGTGTGTGTGTCTCACTCTCTGTCTATCAGTATGTGTGTGTGTGTCTCTCTCTGTCTATCAGTATGTGTGTGTGTGTCTCTCTCTGTCTATCAGTATGTGTGTGTGTCTCTCACTCTGTCTATCAGTATGTGTGTGTGTGTGTCTCTCTCTGTCTATCAGTATGTGTGTGTGTGTCTCTCTCTGTCTATCAGTATGTGTGTGTGTCTCTCACTCTGTCTATCAGTATGTGTGTGTGTCTCTCTCTCTCTTTCTATCAGTATGTGTGTGTGTCTCTCTCTGTCTATCAGTATGTGTGTGTTTGTCTCTCTCTCTGTCTATCAGTATGTGTGTGTGTCTCTCTCACTCTCTGTCTATCAGTATGTGTGTGTTTGTCTCTCTCTCTGTCTATCAGTATGTGTGTGTGTCTCTCACTCTCTGTCTATCAGTATGTGTGTGTTTGTCTCTCTCTCTGTCTATCAGTATGTATGTGTGTGTGTGTGTCTCTCTCTGTCTATCAGTATGTGTGTGTGTCTCTCTCTCTGTCTATCAGTATGTGTGTGTTTGTCTCTCTCTCTGTCTATCAGTATGTGTGTGTTTGTCTCTCTCTCTGTCTATCAGTATGTGTGTGTGTGTGTGTTTTTCTCTGTCTATCAGTATGTGTGTGTGTCTCTGTGTGCGTGTCTCTCTCTCTTTTTCACAAACACACACTTTTTCTTTTTTTCTGTTTTTCCTACCCATTCTTTTTCCATCTCTTTTTGTCACACTTCCGTTCTTTTTTGCTCTCTTTCTTTCTCTGTTTTTCATGTCTTTTCCCTCTCTCTCTTTTAACTTAGTCTTTTTCACAAACTTTTTTCTTTTCCACTCATTTTCTCTCTTTTTCCTCTCCAACTTACCCTCTCTCCCCCCTCTCTCTCTTTCTCTCTCTCTCTCTCTTTCTCTCTCTCTTTCTCTCTCTCTCTCTCTCTCTTACCTCTCCAGAAGAGTCATTCATTTTGTCTCTCTTTTGGTTTTTACTCCTTTCACTCTTTCTCTCTCCCTCTTTCTTTCATTTTCCTCCTTTAATTTAGTTTCCACTGTCTTCCGCCTCATCCTTGTTCCTCTCTCTCTCTGTTTCTTTTAATTAGTGCCTGTGCGTCTCTCTACAGTACAATAGGAGAGGAGCTGTGGGAACAGCTTCACTCCAAACAGCAGGACCTGAAGAGTCTCTCACTAAAACACTGAGTTCTTAGATTAACGAGCAGCTTAAATCTGATAATATCACAGTTTAATTTCTCTAATGAAGATCATAACAGAGCACTGATATAGCTCACTTCTGAAAGCATACACTGCCGATACTTCAAACCTTAGATCTGGAGATCTGAGAATAACTGTTTTTGAAGTTATTTACTTTTAATTTAGACCTATTTTCCTAAATCTTAGTCAGAAAATTTCTAATTTATTGATAATTTACTGGTAAAACAAGACACATTAGAAAGAAGGAGAATGTGAGCCTGTAACTCTTTAACCAAGTCCTCCAGGATTCACTGAAACACAAACTTTACTTATTTAAGAATCACAAGCCCAGTTCTTCCAGCTCATTTACACACATCCAGCCTTCAGCATTTTAGCCCCGCCCACTCGTGCGGAGGTTCTAAGAAATGTTCCAGTGCTTGTCTGAATGAGGCTCAGTACATGACATTACAGCCAATTAGAACAGAGCTCATTATTTTAGATCAGTCTTAATGGTACAGTAACAGAAACAGGCTGTTTGATGAAGAGAGTCCAAAAAACTATATCAATGTTATAAATTCATCTCAAAGAGACTATAGAATATAAACACGTGTAGGATACAGAGCTCCTAAGTTCCCTAGTAAGAAGTATTAATGTTTTTCAGAGTGATAAAATTTTGAATGCAAAAAAAATAGCATTTGTTCTTCAAACCATTCATTTCTAGACTGGAGCTCATTTTAAGATTTCTTGTCCTGAGGCATGGACAGATAATTGCACTAGTATTAAGTCATTTTCTCCTGAACATTAAGGATTTATTTTTGGTATTTTTATTAAATATCATAAATGAAGTACAGTTCAAATGAATCAGTGTGCAGTTTGGAATGAAGCCCTTCATGGATTATCTCCGGTGCTCGGTTAGTACAGAGGCTGTGGCTGGGGAGAAGGTTGTGAATGGACTGTGGAGGGGTGGAGGGGTTGAATAGATGTGTGAATGCAGTGGGTGTAGCTTTAGTACAGCAGTGCTCCTCACAGGCTGGAGAGAGAGAGAGTAGTTACTGCTGCTGTCAGAGTGAAACGTCTCTCCTTCTGTGTTATTTTGTCCTTTTTTCACTGATTTTTTGTATGCTGTAATTTTATGGACCAATAGAAAGTGAAGCGAAACTCCATTGACTTTCAAACTTTTTCAAAGCCATGTATGTTTATCCTTATTCTGTAAAGTTACCATTTTGAGATATGAGGTTCTGTCCTGCTGCATAACACTGATAAGATAAGACTAGCCTACATGAAAATGATGCAATAAGTCAAAGCAGTCAAGATCTACCAATCACGCAACCCCTGGATGTAAATGCTGGACCACCGATATGAGTCCTCCACTAGAAATAGCCATCAGACAGTGCTTCTGTGATCTGACACTGATGGATAATATATACAGCACACGACAATATCTACATACATACTGCACAGAGACAGAGACAGAGAGAGAAAGAGACAAAGAGAGAGACAGAGCCAGTCAGAGAGAGACAGACAGAGAGTGAGAGACAGAGACAGACAGAGAGAGAGACAGAGAGAGAAAGAGACATAGAGAGAGACAGAGAGAGAGACAGAGAGAGAAAGAGACATAGAGAGAGACAGAGCCAGTCAGAGAGAGACAGAGCCAGTCAGAGAGAGAGAGAGACAGACAGAGAGAGAGACATAGGCAGACAGAGAGACAGAGACAGTCAGAGAGAGAGACAGAGAGAGAGAGACATAGAGAGAGACAGAGACAGTCAGAGAGAGACA
This sequence comes from Megaleporinus macrocephalus, assembly GCA_021613375.1. Classification (NCBI taxonomy): domain Eukaryota; kingdom Metazoa; phylum Chordata; class Actinopteri; order Characiformes; family Anostomidae; genus Megaleporinus; species Megaleporinus macrocephalus. The sequence goes on from CM038703.1 coordinate 7,059,053, forward strand.
GACAGAGAGTGAGAGACAGAGACAGACAGAGAGAGAGACAGAGAGAGAAAGAGACATAGAGAGAGACAGAGCCAGTCAGAGAGAGAGAGAGACAGACAGAGAGAGAGACATAGGCAGACAGAGAGAGAGAGACATAGACAGTCTGAGAGAGACATAGACAGACAGAGAGAGAAAGATAGAGAGAGACAGACAGAGAGTAAGAGACAGAGACAGACAGAGAGAGAGACAGAGAGAGAAAGAGACATAGAGAGAGACAGAGCCAGTCAGAGAGAGAGAGAGACAATCAGACAGAGAGAGAGACATAGACAGACAGAGAGAAAGACAGAGACAGTCAGAGAGAGACATAGACAGACAGAGAGAGAAAGATAGAGAGAGACAGACAGACAGAGAC
>CM038703.1:7066943-7069443 GCA_021613375.1 Megaleporinus macrocephalus
AGTGCTAGTGTTGAACCTCATGTGCAGCAAGTAAGACATGAACTGATCTATATTATTATTTGATACGTTGTAAACATGGTCAGTGAGTTTAAACACTGCGGAGATGTTTTCCCTCACAAACAAACCGACAGACTGAGAGTCCGTTTGTCGCATGTGTTTTCTGTTTGTCTTTCTGTACATGGCCGGTCTCGTGTATGTGTGCAGGCGTGTTTGCACGCTCGGGGGTTTGGTGTGTGCGTGCCCGGGGGACTGCGGAGGCGGGGGGCCGCCACTGCTGCTGCTGTTAGCTGCGTATTAGCTGCGTAAAGCCCCGCGCTTCCTCCGGCTCCTGCAGTCTGCTCAGCGCTGCGAGACGGTGGATGTCATTAGCAATAAAGCGGAAGCGTGGCGTTTGACGGTCGCCAGAGGCTTATGGTGTGGTGTGTGAGTCAAGACGAGTGTAAGAGATCCCCCTATTTCCCCAACCCTCCATCCCCCTCCCCACTGACTCCATCTCCTTTCATTACCAGCCCCTCTTTCGTTGGGGTCTGGATCTTATTTCGAACCCTCCGCCTGAGAAACAAGAAGAAAGCAAGAGGAGAGATCTGTGAAGTCGGGCCTTCATGTGTCTCTGTTGTTATTTTTATCATCGCTCCACTTCAAAGCCCGCTCTTTCTTCTCCTCCGTGCCCATTGTTTTTCCCTCTCGCAAGGTTTTCCTCGGCCTCCTCGGCCTCCTCTGCATTCTTCCTCCTTCTTCCTCCTTCTTCCCCCAGCTCCTCTCCCCCCTTTTGATGTGTCTCGGTCGCACGCTTCCTCCTCGGATGACAAATGAAGGAAAGCAGGCGGAAAAAAAAAAGAGAGAGAGAGGCCTAGAATTAAGCCAATAAATAAATAACTTCATTTGTAAAAATGAGTTTGGAGGGAGGAAGAAAAAAGAAAAGGAACGGAGGGCACGAGAGAACAAACAGAGCGCTGGCACTCGGAGGAGGGAGGGGGGGAATTCTGAGGGATTTCTGGCGCTTTCGCTCGGCCACTTCAGTGCTTTCGCTGTGCCCTCCCTCCCCACCACAACAAGGCCGCCTCCAGAATTGAAATTAACAAGCTCATATTTTTACGAGTCTCACACACACACATACTCACACACACAAAAGCATATGTGCACATGCCCGCTCACACTCCGGCCTTCTCTTCCCCACTCAAAGCCAAATCGCATTATGTCCTGCAGTCTCGCGACTAAGCCTCATGCAGCACATTGCAGTTTGATATCTGCACCCACTTTGCTATGCAATGCAATGCAGCCTTCATGCATGTCTGGTTATCTTAATAAGGATGTAATCTATGATTCTGGGGTTCTAGGGACTGTCTAGAACCCAAAAATCACCTCAAAATCCTAGTTTTGGTATATACAAAGTACTGTGCAAAAGTCTGAGACTCCTAAGCTGATAGTTTAAAAGTCTATATCTGATCAATAAGTGTATTTACACCAGTAAGAGCAGCAGATCTGATTAGAACAGATGTAAATAATCACACATACAATACAAAGTAAGATGAATATCTTATTGTGAGAGAAGTAGATCAGATCTTGAGCTCCAGTTTGAAGAACAAAGTTTAGTCCCAGCTGCCCACCTTGACACAGGATTCTGATTGGACTACATTTTACATCAGTAGTCAGAGAGGACCGGCCTGGGCCTTATCTCTTCTCACTGTTAAGACTTGTCCACTCTGCAGTGGACCTATCCTGCGACGCCTTAGGATCTGAGAGAATGTGTTTGCTTATTTGTGACAAGGTGTTTACAGCGTTGCATGTTTTCACTCAGATGAAACTCATACCAGAACGAGTGCGGTCAGCCTGGCGGATCCCACCGTAGAAAAAGAGTGGTGTTTATTTTGTTTAATACACGCAACCAGTTACAATTTAAATGTGTTCCAAATAGAGTTCGAGTTACAGGTTTTTAAGGTTGATCTATAGTTCAAGCATGATTCATCTATTAATGTAATTTGAATAAAAATAAAAAGATATAAATAGGATTTTAAAAAGCAATTTGACTTATCTGAGAATTGTGTGAGCGTGAAGGAATGAAGATAAAGGAATGTAGGGATGAAGGAACAGTGTTGGTGATAATAAAGGAATGAAGGGATGAAGGAACAGTGTTGGTGGTGATAAAGGTATGAAGGGATGAAGAAACAGTGTTAGTGGTGATAAAGGAATGAAGGGATGAAGGAACAGTGTTGGTGATGATAGAGGAATGAAGGGATGAAGGAACAGTGTTGGTGGTGATAAAGGAATGAAGGGATGAAGGAACAGTGTTGGTGGTGATAAAGGAATGAAGGGATGAAGGAACAGTGTTGGTGGTGATAAAGGAATGAAGGGATGAAGGAACAGTGTTGGTGGTGATAGAGGAATGAAGGGATGAAGGAGCAGTGTTGGTGGTGATAAAGGAATGAAGGGATGAAGGAACAGTGTTGGTGGTGATAAAGGAATGAAGGGATGAAGGAGCAGTGTTGGTGGTGATAAAGGA
>CM038703.1:7071943-7166943 GCA_021613375.1 Megaleporinus macrocephalus
TCAGTTCAGTTCAATTCAATTCAGTTCCGTTCAATTCCATTCAATTCAGTTCCGTTCAATTCCATTCAATTCAGTTCAATTCAATTCAATTCAATTCAATTCAGTTCAGTTCAGTTCAGTTCAGTTCAATTCAATTCAATTCAATTCAATTCAATTCAATTCAATTCAATTCAATTCAATTCAGCTCAGCTCAGCTCAGCTCAGCTCAGCTCCGTTCAATTCAATTCAATTCAATTCAATTCAATTCAATTCAGTTCAGTTCAGTTCAGTTCAGTTCAGTTCAGTTCAATTCAATTCAATTCAATTCAATTCACAACGTCTTGTCACAAAGCAGCTTTACAGAATTTTGAATACAGATAGTTACAACATATATATATATATAAATGCAACTTTACTTTCAATGTAAGTCAATGGAACTAGAATTTTTCCCAAGCTATTTTAGAGCACTTCTATTGGTCCATTCATCATGAAAAGTTCTCAGAAACTAAACAACCATTGCTGTTGTTTCATTTAAATGATAGAAAACTCGAAATAAAAAAAAATAGAGATACTTGTTTTTCATTGGACATTGGACAGCGAGGATATATATATATATACGGCACAGTGATGTAGTTGAGGGTGTAGCAGTTGGACAGAAATGGACAGAAGAGCTGGTTGGTGATGGGTCAGTCCTCCAACAGCGATCTGCAGGAATCACAGCACACAGGCTCCTCTGCACCTCTCCGACACTTTATCACGGACAGATTCCCTCACACTTCCTTCTGAGCCCAGCTTTAGGGAGAGCACAGAGGAGGACTTGTGAAAGGTGTCGGAGGAGGGTAATTTTAGAGCTCCCAGAACAGGATTAGGCCAAGTGTGCGGGAGGAGGAGAGGACAGCGGTGCAGGAAAGGGATCTGAGGGCTGATGAGTCGGGTGCTTAATCTATCAAGTTCACTGCGGCTCCATACAGGAGGTGCTGATGCAGTGATAGTTAGATGGAGGGACAGTACTAGAGCGAGTAATACAGTATAAACATACGGTGATATGGTCTAATAACCTGTGTGACAGTATGTACTCATCACTTCAATTCATTGTCAGTTCATGTCTTTTTGGTTAATATAGCACAGAATAAATACAATCAATAAATAATAAGATAATAGAAATGTGCAGGTGTAAAAACTTATGCACAGTTTATATGATATACTCTATTTTCTCTAGATTACTCTGCCTATTAGGAGACACATCAAACACTAATACAACAACAGAAAACAAAAGAATACTCTTGATGTCATCAAGAAAATCATCCCCATGAATTGAAAACAAAAAATAACATCAACATCATCCAATGGAAAATCTATTAACAGACTAGCTAGAAACCTTCTCAGAACCCAGTAGACACACCAATTCAGACCCAGCCTGGAAATATCTAATTCAAACACTACAGTAAATAACATAATAATCAATAGCCAAAAAAAAATAAATTAAAAAAAAAAAACAAAAAAAAAACAAAAACAAAAAAAACCATATATATATATATATATATATAAAAACACACACATAAATAAATAGGTGAACATTATTGAATAAAATGTTCATGTTTCTGTTTTCTGTTTAGGTATAAATGGATATATGTGTGTACACATATGTTTTTGGTTTGTTTGTTTGTTTGTTTGTTCTTGTGTTTTCTTTTCAACACTTTTTTTGTTCCAATTCATCCCCCCCCTTGCACCTCCTTCTGTATTTCACTACCGGGCCCCTCCAGTTCGGAACCCCCCAACCCTATCTGCATGGAAGAGAAAAAGATGCTGTAGTACAATGATTGTTGTTATGAAATAAATACTTAAGAATTTATAGTCCTCCGAAAATAATAAATAAATTAAAAAAAAAAAAAAATTATATATATACATATATATATATATATATATATATATATATATATATATATATATATATATATATATATATATATATATATATATACACTATTTATTCACATGTCAACAAAATTTAAATATCCCAAAACTAAAATTATGTCCCAAAACAAAATGGGTAACACTAAATTAAGTGCTGACTATCTAACATAGTAAACTAATACATTAACAGTGCTTAACTAATGTTAAGTAACAGATTACTTTCATATCTCATGTATACACAAGTCAGCCACAGCATTAAAGCCACACCACCACCTTGTTTTTTATAATATCTGTCCATTTGATCAGCTCCATTGATCATATAGAACTATAGCAGCATCATATAGCAGAACTAATGTGTCTGATCCACTCAAAACAGCACAACACACACTGGCCATGTCACACATTACCTTGTCAGTGTTACTGCAGTGCTAAGAATGGTAATTCAGCAAGTAATATAATAAAACCATACAGTCATATGGTCTAATGACCTGTCAGTGTGTACTCATCCTTCTGTATATTTCATGTCTATTTGGCCAATTTAGCACAGAATATTTATAATTAATAAATTAATCGTTAATAAATAATACGATCATAGAAATGTGCAGGTGCATATGTGTATACACAGCTTCTTTGATATACTGTAATATGTATATTATAACAGTGTTAACAGTGTTGTCAGGTGTTGACATAATTACCATCGTCTTTAATATGAGCAGCAACTGATGTCCTATATTAATAAAACTTAGTAACAGCTGTGTTAGTTAATGCCTGTTCTTGTCTGTTGCTCGTGTGCTGCTGTCGTACATACAGGCTGAAAAAGCAGTTCTAAACAAGAGTTTGATTGGCTGTAATGACACAATGACATCATTTGATTCTTTGTTCTTCTGTTGATGAAAATTAAATTATTGTTTCTGCAGCCAAAGAACAACCTCGAAAGTCTGATTTGAACCAGATCTTTCTTTCTCACAGTCGTGGTGTGGATATTTTCTGACCATTCCTGTCCTGGAGAGGGCGACCGCCAGATTCCATAAGGCCAAGGCAGCAATAGCTTGTTTTTGGATGAACTGCATGAAGTATATTAAGAAAAAAAAGTATTTCTTTTTTTAATTTTCCATCTATTTTGGAGCATTTCTATTGGTTCATGCATTATGAAGTTCTCACACAATGTAAACAGCAAGCAACTGCTTTGCTGATGCGTGACTATATTCACGTGTTCTGGCAATGTCCGCTTTTATTAGATGATGATTTTAATATGATTTGTAGTTCACAGCAAACCAGAGTGTTTATGGCAGCCTCAACAGCCCCCAAAAATTCAATTCTGAAGGGGTGGATCATGCCAGATATTTCGTTATCATCTTGTTGGCGCTGCTTTTTCTTATTTTGGAGAGGACCACAGCTAGATTTCATAAGACGAAGGCTGACTCAATTCAGAACTGGTCCAATGCTATTGCATTTATGCATTTCATGAGTACAACAATACAAATTAAATGACAAAAATATTTTTTTAAAAACAGGCAAACAATATAAGAATTCATTAAGAAGAAATAAATAATTAAATGGATAAGCTAAAAATATAAAACAATGAAATAAAGAGATAATAATTAGACAATAGAATATAAAACAATTAAGTAATAGGAGATTAAAAATGAAGTAAATTAAATACACCAAGATTATGAAGGAAGTAAATGATGAAAATAAAATATAAAACTGAGATTGGAAAGATAAAAGGACAAACAAAAAATAAAAAGATAAAAGGCCAAAAATAGAACAGGAAATAAAATAAATAAAAAGGTAAAATGAAAAATAAATAAAATGACTAAAGGTAAAATTTGATAAATAAAAGGACAAAATAAATTAAAGGCAAAAGAAAAACTCTATTAAAACTGAAAACCAGCGAGCTGAGTTTTTGAGTTTTAGAGAATCTGGGGGAAGAATACCCCTTTCATTCTTCCACCTAGCGCCAGACCTGGTTCAAATAATGTGGCAAAATAAAACTTGGCAGAAACTGTTTTTTTTTCTTTAAACAAATTATATGTTGAATTCTTATATACCTTACAGCAGCATCCTATAGCAGCACTGCTGGGTCTGATCCACTCACACCAGTGTAACACACACTAACACATCAGCGATCCACCACCCAAATCATGCCTGCTCTGTGGTGGTCCTGTGTGGGGGGTTCCTGACCATAGAAGAACAGAGTAATAAAGTATACAGAGAATTAGATTAACTAAAATCTGTAAGGGTAGATCCTATTTGGTCAGTGGAGCTGATAGAATGGACAGTCAATGTAGATACAAGGAGGTGGTTTCCAAGGGCGTAGGAGTGGGTTTGACATGGCGGGTGGCACATTTTCTAATATGAATCAAAGCCCATCCTATCCCATAAAATATGACCTATAATCTGATTTCACTGTAGGTAAGGTAGTAAATCATTGTATGTATAGTGACGTAGAAGTAAATTACAAAAAAATAAACAAAATACAACATTATCTGTTCTTTTGTTTATTATTAGATAAATCTAATTAAAGCTCACTTTACAAACTAAACTAGATACTCCACATTACATGCTACTGCTGTCAGAAAACTTTTAAATTATGCATGCAATGCCTGGATTATATACACATATAACCAGAAACATTTCTTTGGCGACATGATGCTGAAATAAAATGACAAATAAATGTATGTTGAGGTGTCCTGACTAGACAAGACTAACATTAATGTTAGACAGTAAGGCTGTGTCCCAAACAGCACCCTCTGGAACATTACATACTGCTCTACTGAATACACTTCTAACAATGGAGTCCTTTTATTTATTCATTTTTTTAAAAATTTTATTTATTATATTTTATTATTTTACGTATGTAGTGTAGTAGCAGTCTGCAGTTTGGGGCGTGGCCAGAGAGTAATGTAACTTTATGTTTCAGAGTGCTTTCTGACTAAAATTAATATAAATGTAAACCTTCCTAGTCTGTTACCATAACAACACATTATACTAAAGCTGTTTTATTACAGTATATATGGTCATCATTTCTATTCAATGCTTTTATCACTGACCTCACGTTTAAAGCTGGTGTGAGCTACCTGACCCTCCAGCGAGGCGAGAGCTCGGGTCAGTGAAGCTGGAGGATATTTCTGAACAGGCATCTCAACACAAGGCTTAACACAGTGAGAGACCCAGACCACCTAACAACCAGAGCCAGTAGCTAACAACAAACACAGTGTGTGAAGGCTGCCAAAATAAGCTTTTTTAAATTAATATTTATTTAAACTGTTTCCGCTTTCTGTTATTTAATTTTTGGGTGGGACAAATCTACCTGTTTCTGATATTGGTGGGACACCAGCCCCCCCCCCCTCTATAGTCCCTCTATGGTCCCTCTATGAGCGCAATGTTTGAGCATTAACATATTCGCATTTTCTGCTCCTGCTCCAGACATCTGAGAGGTGACCCCAAACTTTTGAAGCCTGGTGTGAGCAGCCCCGGCGTGGGCCGGTGTGGTCAGCGTGAGAGGCGGGAGGCGAGAAGCCGTTTCGGGCTCAGGCTGCAGCCTCAGAGTTTGGTGGGTGTTGGAGAGCTGTCAGTGTGTGGTCAGGCTGCATGATAGCGAGGGCTGCCGGCCTCCGGCTTCGGTCACCACGCTGCTATGTTTGAACTTAATTACATCCAGCCAGCCCTGTCATTAGTGCCCAGCTTAGAGCACCGTCGGCCGGCCCGTAGGTAGCAGCAGCAGGAGGACCAACGCCAGCACGCCACAGTCACACACTCACACACTCTCAAAGCGCTCCAAACTTGCAGCCTCTGGCACGGACACGGGCTCATCCAAACCGCACGGACACAAACAGACCCACGCATGCAGGCGGTCACATTCAGCCTCACTGCACTTTCACAAACACAGGGAAAACCGAGCTCTCAGAGCGGAGCCCTCGAGTGGACTCACAATAGCAGTCAAATGTTTAGACACAGTCTGAGTTATGAAAAACACGTGCTTCTCAAAAGCCTGCTTTTTTTGGTGTTTCATGATTTTTCAGTTAAAGGAGCGTCATGTGTTTTTTAGTTTATGACTCAAACAAGCTGACGGTCTCAGCACTTCACTCGCCAGCATCTAACTTTAACCTGAGTGCCTGTTTTAAAATTTTAGAATTATAAATAATGAGAACATCATGCTGCAGCTGCGAATAGAGGAGGTGTATCACTAATGAACAGGAGGCCTCTTATCATATTAAAAATCGTATGAGATTTAAAGATTCAGGGTAGTTTGACCTGAGATGCTCAGTTCTAAAGACAATTAGAGAGTAAACATCCATCCACAGTACTTAATGCCTTCATATGTATATATACTACGGCTTAAAAGTTAGGATCACAGTGAAATGTTCTTGTTTTAATGGAGTATCTGCTTCCTTAACACAACAATGGACTGACGGGTCTCTAAAGAAAGTTGTTTCTTTCTGGTTATTGTGAGTCGGTCAGCAAGCCATCAACTGCTGATCTTCAGATACTAAACTAACCTAGAATGTTGTTCTCCCTTTTATACTCACTTATTAGTAGAATGTTTTTTCAGCTGTGCATCACAATTGAGCAAGAGTGTCCTAACAACCAATTAGTCCAATAACATCCTTAACTTGGATTGGTGGTCATACCAGGAGATTTAGACAGAGGACTGAGAATTACTGATAATAGACTATATGCAAAATAAGCCTCTATACAAAAATAGACTTTAATACAAACATTTTTATTCCTTAAAAATCATCTGATACACTTACATTAATTGTGAAATGGACAAAATTGTTTGTGAATTGCATGAAAATTGCATGAAATAAAATTCTAAAGTGATCCTAAACTTTTGAGCGGTAGTGCACCATTACAATACTTAAAGACAACTAGTCATCATATCTTCTGTTCCATGAAACACATGTTAATGTTCAGTAGTAACAGATATGCTTCTTTAATATATTTACATTGTACTAAACTACATTCATGTTCAATGGGTGTATATGCGGCTGAAACAGGAAGCCTAGCGCATCCCAAATTTATAACATTAACATTTTAATATAACATTATAGTCATTATGGCTTTTAGAAGAATGGGGTTTTTGAGGAGGTGGGCTAGTGCACTGTAGACCCCTGTGGTGCAGCCTAAGCTTTTGTCCTTAATGGCATTTTTTACCCTTACACTACTTTTACTTTTACACTTTTATACTTTTACTGGAGTAAAAAGCTTGAGTTGATACTTCAACTTCTACAGTGTTTTACAAAGTATTTTTAAACCCTAGTATCTATACTTCTACCTGAGTAATGAATGTGAATACTTTTGACACCTTTGCTCAATACTTTGTTGAAGCACCTTTGGCAGCAACTACAGCCTCAAGTCTTTTTGAGTATCATACCACAAGCTTGACACACCTGATAGGTCCACCTGATGCACTGTATATTGAACTATATGTATTATATACCTCCTAAATATTCCAAATATACATTCTTAAATATTATACATTTTTATATACTGTAGTTTTAGGCATTGTAAATGAAAACAGTACTCATTTTTGTAATTACATAGTGATAATAACGTGACGATCTGCCCTTTAGAGGCAGATTTGATTTAGAAATCAAACCCATCTTTCATATCACTGCTGTATTGACTTGTATATCCAGAAAGATAAGAACCTGCATTACTTTTAATGAAAGTCAATGGAACCAAACATTTTTCCCCAAGTACTTTTGGGAAATACACCATAAAATGTACACACAATTTAATTTTTAATGAAAATAAAAAAGGGAAAAATAGAGGTTTTGTTCTGACAGCAGCGAGAAGCATTCATTTATTTGTTTTTAATTGTCTCGAGTTACATGTTATTTTAGTTTTATAAAAGAAAGTATATTCTCAACAGAGGGGACACATAAGAATCTGACATTTTTGCGTTAATATATTCACAAAAAATAAAAGACTAAATTAAAAATAAGCCGTTGATGTTTTATTTATTCTGCAGATAAACAGTAAGTGTGCATTAAAACATGCTGTCAGTCTGTTTTTATGTAGTAAATCAACAGAACTTGAAACTTCTTCAATGTGAAACACGACCAGAAGCACTAAAACAGAAATAAAGAGATCCTCTATGGGAGTGAGTGTACCCAAACTTTTGCCCGCACCCGTAAGCACGCTGTTTATTGTCTCTGGTGGGTGCTGGGCACGTTCTCCAGTCCCGAGCACTGACAGCGGGCCGCTGTGGACAGACTGATGAATGGAGAGCAGCCAGCAAGAACCACTTCAGCTCCGAAGCTAATCCGGCGCCGCCGGAAGCGTGTGGTGGCGAGGACGGAGCTTATTATTCTCCCTCCGCTTCCATGTATGCAATAATAAAAAGCCTGACGTGTTTATTTCTGGCAGCCGTCAAACCTTGGAGAGAAGGAGTCGACGTCTCCAGAAGGAGGAGGCACATTAAGTGGTAATTACAGAGCGAGGAGATTTCCCTTTCTTACCCGCGACCACAGAGGAGAGCGGCGTCTTCAGGCCAAACAGGGGCGCCTGGTCTATTAAGCCCAAAGAGATGTGATCATATCATCTACCCGCTCCTCCTCCCCCACCAAAGCAACCCCCACCACCACCACCAGCGCTCATTGTCCAATCCTCCAGACTCTCTGTGGTGGATTCCTCCAGACAGACGCATGCGTGCACACACGCAAACACATACACACAACAAAGACAAGTCAAGTGAGACTCTGTCTCAAATCTTATGATCAATGAGAGAGGGTCTGCGCTGGTGCCACAAAGCAAATTCCAGAGATTCTGGGATAATTCGAACGTTTCACGGAAAACATTCTTATACCCATAAGCGGCGCAGCGCCCAAAGTCCAAATGCCACCATTCCATAGCAATCTCTCCCCATTGTCTTCCTCTTTAATCAGTGCTTCTCAGCGGCTTTAAATATGCCCGTGGTGTGCGTCCTCGTCTGGGAAAGTACAGCTCCTCTCCCTTCTTAAGCACAACAAAACACCACACTGCCTGCCTCCCTGCACTCAGGAGAGCGACGATCCTGAAGGCAGAATAGTTGTGGTCACTCTCTGCACCCTTGCAGTGCACTCTTATAGGAGATGCCTATAGGAGGTACCTGAGGAGGTTACACAGCATGCTTTCACAGCCCATCCAGAATCTAGCTATTCAAACACAAACAAACATGTTTCTTGGGTGGGGGTGGGGTTGCAGTGGCTTAAGCAAGGTGGGAAATACAGGGGGGATCGGGGGGACCCAGGGAACCAGGGGGTGCCCCTACTTGATCTCGTAAAACCCATGAATGTCTCCCAAATTCTGGGGTGGGTCAGTGAAAATAAACGTATGCTGGCTCGTTCAAATGTAATTTCAGGTTAAAGTCATTGTTTAAACATTGGCTAAACAATGGAGGGGGCGGTGTTTGGTAGTGGGGTGGGCTCTAGCCAATTGGTTCACCCAGTTGGTCCCGCATAGCCTAGCAACTGTAACTATGTCTGGGGTGCCTCTGAGAGACTTTACAGTATCATGTTGCGTGTTTGTAAATCTGAGAACTTGTCTAATTCTTAGAGAGTTTGGTGGAAAGAGTGAACTGTTACTCATTTCGCAAACAGAAGGGGAGACGTGTGGGAGCTCAGTTAATGTGTGGATGGCTTTACCAAACTGGAAAAGAGCAAGGGATCCTGGAAGGGGTGGTCTGGGACCCCCCAAAAAAGTCTTAAACTCCAATTTTTCTATAGACTCCATGAAAATACGCTTACTGGGGTGTTAGGTTGCCCAAATAGGTGCTTGCAAATGCAAATTCAGTGGAGGTCATTGTTTGTAGATTAAGAAATTAAGGCCAAGCTCAATCTTTGGGTTTTAATTAAGTAGGGATGAGCACTAGTCTGCTTCTGGGGGGCGCTGTAGCTAATTGGTCCACCTAGTTGGTTCTAGCACCTGTAACTATGCCAGGGATACCTCTAAAAAGCCGGCAAACCAAACAGCCAAATTTGCTGCCATTAAAGCTGGAACCAGTTAACAGCTCACCAATGCTGGAGTAGTGCATGTAGGCTGTATTGCATCCTCATGTTGTATAAACATTAGAATTTAGAACTTGGACTTTAGACTAAGGGGTTTGACATCCACATTTGAACCTATAAAACATGTACATACACTACCAATCAAAAGTTTGGAGACAACTAAACTAAAAGAAAATATTACTAAAAGAAACATTTTATTGTTAGTATTAGTATAATATTAGTATATGTAACATATGTAACACACACATATATATATATATATATATATATATATATATATATATATATATATATATATATATATATATATATATATATATATATAACCAGCAGCACAGTGGTGTAGTCCAAACACATGCATGTTAGGTTGATCAGTCAGCGTAAGTGTGTGTTGGCCATGCAATGGACTGGTGAACTAAATGATGTACCCCGCCTTCGCCCAATGACAAGGGGATTGGCTCCAGACCCCTCTGACCCCGACTAGTGGGATAAAGTGGAATATAATGGATGGATGTATATATATATAATGTACATGCTGAGATCTTGTTCTGATAAACAGGTTTGAGGGGTTTATATATATATATATATATATATATATATATATATATATATATATATATATATATATATATATATATATATATATATAGATCTATAAACCCCTCAAACCTGTTTATCAGAACAAGATCTCAACATGTACATTATATTCTTCAGTCCTGTTAGAGAAGCAGCTCATGTGGGTCCTCATGAAGCTGCTGGTCAGAATGTTCAAAGTATGTAAACCTGCATCAGAGCAAATGAGCTCATTTCTAACTAAAACACTAAAAACATTCTTTAAACACAACCAGATGTTCCAGATGCTCCAGGAATAATTCCATACGTCTAATTTTATAGTTTTGATCCCCTCACAATTATCCACTAATATTATTACTATTAATACAGTACACATAAGAAAAGCCTGGGTAGGTGTGTCCAAACCTTTGACTGATAGTGTACACACACACACACATACAGACATTATTATGATCTCACACACTAGTGTGCAGTGAGTGCACTTGCCTAGAGTGCTGGGCAGCTGGGGGTCTTGCTCAAGGGCACTTCAGTCGTGTCCTATTGGTTCAGAGTATCCAGCCCACGACTGCCTCACCTTTAGGTAAAGTTAAGCTATTTAAAAGAAAACTATTAATATACAGAAAGTTGTGACAATGTTATCTGACAACATTGTGACAACGTAGTGATAACACATGTTAGTACGTTGTCACAACCTCCTAGAAATCTTCATATGTTCCATTATATCTGCAAGGAACTCCGTGGAATTTGCCAATACGTGGTCATATTACTGTACACAGTGTTATTTAATGGTGATGATGTGACAGCTTTGCTCAGACAACGTAAACAACAACACCTTTGAACAACATTGTAACAAGTTGTGTGTTTGCTGGGGTGTTATCCCACCATTGTCGTACTTATTTATATCTCCTTTGAGCACAATATAGATAGAGCTTTTAGGATCAAGTGTACCAAACATGGAAGCTGTAGCTGGAGTCCAACAAGTTTTATGGACTCGCATTTATGGAGCTCTTATGCTAACTTCACTGGTCCCTTGAAGTAAGCCACTGTGGTCATGTGACACCACCCACGTCCAAACAAGTTTAAGGACTTGTTAATGTTGTTTATTTAGATAACGCACCTGTTATACACACATTTCAGTCACAACCTGACTGATAAATCAGTGGCCGGTGGGATTAAATGGGTGGCTGATGGGATTAACAGTGGGTGCATCAAAGGAATTAGCTAGACTCTGAGCTTCAGGGTGTCCTGTGGCCGGCATGAGAGTCAGTGTCTGAAAGTGTGTGGTGTGCAGCGCTGGGGACACCGCTCTGGTTTATTCTGGTTTACATACAGGGATTATGAGCATGAATAAGCTTTACGAGGTGCTATAAATTTCGTTTTCAAAAGAGGGGCTATGGCCGCTTCAGTCCGCCTGCCTACCCTGTGGTTTTGAAAAGGCCACCACGAAGCCTTTGTGCTCTGTGGGTTCAGCATGGGAAAATTCTTTAAACAAATAAGTCACCCGGCGACCCCTGCGTGTAAAAGACACTTCTGAGAGCTGCGGATTGTACGGCACGGGCGTGGTGTGGCCTGCAGGAACCGTGTGTTTACTTTATCTCGGTCCAACTGTTAAAAAAGGCCATTGCCAGCCTGAAAGAGAGCAAACAAACAGACATTCCAGAGAGGCTGCGGCGGCCACGGCGTGGACTGACACTCGGACTGCAGCAGCAGTGAAGGCAGATGAGGAACTGGACTCTGTTTTCTTTTGGATGCCACAACTCACTGGGAGTCCATGACGTGATTTTTAGCATCTATGTATGTAGAAAGGAACCGTAGACATTGATGTGCACATCACTTGTCAGTGTTTTTAGTTAGTAGGGGATTTTGCTCCCCCCTCTGGTGATGAAAGGTACTGCAGCATATGAACACTATCATACATCCTTCAAACAACAATAACAACTGTAATAATAATAATAATAATAATAATAATAATAATAATAATAATAATAATAATAATGAAATAGTTTTCCATTTCAACAATAACAACAACAACAATAATAATAATAATACAAGAGGAAGATGATGATGATAAAATTATATTAAAACCTTTTCAGTGTGTGGTATAATAAAGTATTATATATACATTTGTATGCATTATAAATGTGTATATAACATGTTTATAAAAATATATGTACAAATGTCAGATGTGCAGTTTTTTCTGCAAAAATTATATACACAGTTATATACATTATATTCTACACTATATATATATATATATATATATATATATATATATATATATATATATATATATATATATATATATATATATATATATATATAATACATTTGTGTACATTATACATATGTATATATGTTTAATGTGTCACCATTTCTGCTGTGATTTCTAGAAACAGAGAACTTCAGTTTAGCAGTTTTAGCCGAGATTATTTGGGAACATAAGCAGCTGCAAAACCGAAATGACAAACTCCTTCATTATTAATATATAGTAGTATAATATAGGTTCCCATTTCAACAACAACAAAAATAAGATGAAGAACTACATGAAAATCCTTTCAGTGTGTCCAGAATTATATATACATTATAGATGTATATACATGATATGTACATTATATTATACAATATATATATATATATATATATATATATATATATATATATATATATATATATATATATATATATATATATGCACACACACACTACACATTCATATACATTATATATACATTATATAATACACTATAGATAGA
This sequence comes from Megaleporinus macrocephalus, assembly GCA_021613375.1. Lineage (NCBI taxonomy): Eukaryota > Metazoa > Chordata > Actinopteri > Characiformes > Anostomidae > Megaleporinus > Megaleporinus macrocephalus. The sequence continues at coordinate 7,085,160 of CM038703.1, forward strand.
TAGATAGATAGATAGATAGATAGATAGATAGATAGATAGATAGATAGATAGATAGATAGATAGATTATACACTATATATATTACACATTCATATACATTATATAATACAAGATAAATAGATAAATACTCTGTAGATGTGTAACTTCTGAGCACACTGATCAAACATTTTGCAAAGAACACACACTGTAATATTTGTAACTGTCTTGTCTCTCACATTTCAGCTAAATCTATCCTCATTTGAAATGAATGATTCACTCCAAATATAGCTACTGTGATATAACCTGTGAGTTGGTCTACAAGCTTGTGTAGCCTAGAAACATGAGCTAACAATTCTCTGTCCTATAACTGCAGGTGCGCAAAACAAAAAGATATGTATTATTTCATTTTCTGAATATTGCCCTTTTCTATGGTTTTTCTATGATTTCTATGACTTTCTTCTATGTTTTTGCTGCTTTGTGACAACATCAGTTGTTAAAAGTGCTATACAAATACATTTGATTTGTCTTGATATAATAATATAATGTACAAATAATGTACATAATGTATAATGTACAATATAATGTACAAACGTCATATACATGTTTATTATAACGTTATTACGTTATAAACACATATATATATATATATATATATATATATATATATATATATATATATATATATATATATATATATATATATATATATATATATATACATGTTTATAATACATGTGAATAACATTATTAATAGGTACACTTTTACACTATTAAACACTATTAATAGTTACATTTTATACTTATGTTATTCACATGTTATATACATGCTTATAATACATGTTAGATGTTTAAATACCCACTCATGCCCCACCCCCACCCAACCTTTTCCTCTGCTTCTGATTGGTCGGTTTAATGTGTCGTCATTTCTTGTGTGACGCTGTACCGTTACCGGAAACGGAGAACTACAGTTTAGCCACATTAGCCGAGTTTATTTGGAAACATAAACAGCTGCGTCGCCGAAATTACAAACTCCTTCATTATTAAGGTAAAATGTCTATTTCACGACCTTTTACTGGGTTTATTCATGTGAATTTTAAACTTTTATTTTCTAGAATTAGCGGCAGAACAGCAGTGTTGTGAGCAGTGTGCTAGTTAGCTTAGCGCAGCTCCTTTACAATAGTAATAATAGTAATAGTAATTCAGTTACTTCTCACGTTTATCTCTTACTACAGTTACTTTAACTGATGTAGAGTCTGCTAAGACTCGTGTAATGTGACTTTTGGTTAAAACTCAGTTTGCTCTGAAGTTTAAGGTGGAACTGCACCATTTAAATGGCCCGTTCTATTATTTAAGGTGGAACGGACAATTCGAATAAGAAACTAGCTTCAGCCTCGTCTTTACGCTACAGAACAGCCTGACAGTGAGTCCTTCTAGAGAATAACAGTAACAGCAATTTGTTTTACACCTATTTCTATACGTAAACCATCCAAAACATCTCCAAATACAGCATGCATTGCAACAACAAAGCACTGACCCCGTTAGTTGGATGCTCGATTATATCTTGGTTAAAATAATTAAATCAACATGTTATACATGTGCCATATCTGAAGAGATCTTGCAGTTGAAATGTGCATTAATAAATATTTTTTCCATATTAGCTAATATTAATATCCTAATCAATATTTCCCCTACGAGTCTTAAGCCTGAACCCTATAAACAAGCTTACCGTTAAAGGTGAATTCCTTAGATTAAAGAAAATAATAATTAATTCTGCCACTGAGATGTAATCAAAGCATTTCAGAGTGGTTTGTGAAAGCTACAGATTCTGATTCCTTTATAGTGGTGGTAAATGGAACCAGGGTCACCAGGAGGGCCCACAACATAATCAGGGACAGTACACACCCCCAGCACACACTCTTCACACGTTTACCTTCAGGCAGACGTTACAGGAGTGTGAAGTCCAGGACCACAAGACTAACAAACAGTTTCTACTCACAGGCCATCAGGCTTGTGAACACCTCACGCACTACCTCTCTAACCTCTCCTATCTGAACTGGTTTTAACTGGTCTGATTTAAACTGTACCTTACACTCACTGTACTGCTGTTTACATTCAATACTGTTTACACTCACTGTACTGCTGTTTACATTCAATACTGTTTACACTCACTACTCACACAAAACATTATTGTTTATATTTGTTACTTGCAACTTGCACTTTATGGCTGCTGCTTTTCATACTTGCACATAAAAACACACATAACTTTTATTTTTTATTATTTAACTATAAAAATACTTTTATTTATTTCAACTTATATTATTATACTTTGTATATTTTGTATATATGTATTATTATATCTTTTTTTGTTATCTTTATCTATTAGTGAATGGAGGAACAGCAAAGTAAGAATTTCATTGTACAGTGTAGCTTTCTGTTCTGCTGTACATATGACAATAAAACTCTTGAATCCAGGGGTGACCATGTCTGCAACACAAATATAGCCATTGTATGTACTTTTCAAGACCACCAGTGAACTGGCACGTGTCTTCTGAGTTTTATAAGTAATACTGATGATGGCACATTAATGGAAAATCTAAAAAAACTGTTCTGGGATTGTTTAGAGGTGGACGTCTGGTTGTTGTGAGCACCTCTGTGAACAATTTTGATTTGGTGAGTTTCTCTAGAAGACCTTTTAATTTGGTAGAAATGTTGAAAAATTGACAGACTTCCCCTTTAACAGTCAGATTATGTGGCTTTAGAAGACAATCGGATGGTAAATTTACCTAAAGTTTACATAAAGGCTATAATAACAGTTTTAATATGTAGCAACATATTCACAATGTGTTTTATGGACGTCTGCCTGCTTATTACACCTTCATTAACACTTTATGATCCATCCTTTTTCATTCATCTCTCTATCTTTGGCACAGAAACTCTGCAGATCCTGGCTGCATGTAAAAGGGAGATGATGGAGGTTCCCTCTTACCATTCCAAGCTTTTGTGTGAGCTGAATGAACAGCGTAAGAGGGACTTCTTCTGCGACTGCAGCGTCATCGTGGAGGGTCGAGTCTTCAAGGCTCATCGTAACATTCTGTTCGCCAGCAGCGGCTATTTCCGGGCTCTGCTGGTGCATTACTTGCAGGACAGTGGCCATCGGCATAGCACGGCTTCACTGGACATCGTCACGGCAGAGGCCTTCTCCCTTATCCTGGACTTCCTGTACTCGGGTCGGATAGACCTGCGGAGCGACAACGTTATTGAAATCATGTCGGCTGCCAGCTACTTGCAGATGACCGACGTGGTGAACTTTTGTAAAGGTTACATCAAATCGTCGCTGGAGATTTGTAACCGGGAGAAAGAGAAAGAGAGACAGAGGGAGCGAGCTAGGGAGAGAGAGGGCCCGGCTGATAGCGTCACTCCGGCTGCCGTCTCCAGCGCTAACGCGGCCTCCACCTCTCAGACAGAAAGAGGAACCCCCCAGGGTATGGAGACACCCAGCTCTGTAGAGGCTCCTTCTGATATTCTTTCCACGCCAGCTGCCACCAGCAGCAAAGACTCTGAAAGCGAGAACTCACAAACGGGATTCCCCAGCCAGCCCCCGATTAATCCCCCTGGTAAGACCAGCTCAGGGCAGGACCTGATCAATCCATCGTCTTCGTCGGGGCTGTTTGTGGGGCTGGTGCACCCTAAGATCAAATTCGACCCTGACGAGGAAGGCGAGTGTTCTCTTGAATCTAAGGATATGGCCCTTTACGTAGACCCGGGTCATGGTGAGGACAGGCCCCTCAGTTCAAGTCCAGCGCCCAGCACTGAGCCGACGTCCTTGCCCAACTATCAGATGAAGCAGTTTGTGGATGTACTGCTTCGCGGAGGACCCAACCCAAACCGCGAGGAGCTCGTGCCTCATTTCCCTCATAGTCTGGGGAGCAGTAGTATGGTGAGCCGTGTGGAAGACGGTCTGGGGCATGGAGGCCCCTGTAGTATGGAGCTGCAAAGCGACTGGTATATGGAGGATGCAGGTAAGAGCTTTTTAAAATTGTGTATGAAATCAGTCCAAAATATTCTCATTACTGCCATAATTTATTAATTTTACTCAAATCTGATCTTTCTGCCGCTTCACATTATTGTTTGTAAGTTGCCCCGATCTGTCATTAGTGGAAACAGACATCTGCCCTGAAAGGACGACAATATGCTTATGCACAAAATCAAAACGTTCAAAAAATCAAAAAAATCAAAAAAAAGACTGCCGTGCGTTTGCTTTAATGATAATAATACTTTATTTTTGTATAGAGGTTTTCTAAAACCCAATGACGCTTATCATTAGCAGATTATAATCATTTGTAAATAGTCAATGTAGTTACTATATAATCTTAAGTACTGCATTATTTACAAAAAGTGTTACTAAACATTTATAAAATTTGCTTAATATTTCAATCAACAAAAAGATTAATTGATAGTAGTTACTAAAATAGATTTTGTTTTTCTATACAAATCTTTGTATTTACTGATTACTTATTATTTACAAAAAGTGTTACTGAATAGTTTATAGTAGTTGCTTATAATTTCATACAACATATAGAATACTAGAATAATAATATAATTGAGTTAATACTATTGTAATTAACCTCAATAATTACATTGGCATTCATATATATCACATTTATACACATACACAAAGAGTAAAGAAGAAGCATCAGCCAGGCAATAACTAGACATCAGAGATGAGTGGTGGAGTGAGTTAAACAGAGGGAAGGTATAAGCGAGGGAGAAGAGGTGAGTCTTAAGATTAGATTTAATTATGGAAAGAGAGGAAGATTGTTTGACCACAGGTGGGAGAGAGAATGTGACATAGACCTGATTTTGTTTTTACAGCATTGTGGACACGTAAATCTGTTCCTTTCAAATCAGATCTAATCAGAGCTAATTTGTTAGAATATGGTCCTAGATCAGACACATATCCGAATTGTGACCCTCAAAGAGCCAGCGTAAGATGACCCAACCTGTCAAATTCATACTCCAAACAAATCAGGGGCCTCAGATCACCAGACAGTTCCTCCTCCTCCCTCACCTGCTTATTTACTGATCTAGAAGAAATTATTTCATCATTAAACTTCATCCCTTTACCTGCCAAGAGCCTCTCCAGCAGTGGAGAGCAACACCAGTGGTTCTATCTTATGGTGATTATGGTCTGGTCTTGGGTGGCACGGTGGTGTAGTGGTCAGCACGATGGTGTAGTGGTCAGTGTGATGGTGTAGTGGTTAGCACGGTGGTGTAGTGGTTAGTATGGTGGTGTAGTGGTTAGTACGGTGGTGTAGTGGTTAGTACAGTGGTGTAGTGGTTAGTACAGTGGTGTAGTGGTCAGTATGGTGGTGTAGTGGTTAGTACAGTGGTGTAGTGGTTAGTACAGTGGTGTAGTGGTTAGTATAGTGGTGTAGTGGTTAGTACGGTGGTGTAGAGGTTAGTATGGTGGTGTAGTGGTTAGTATGGTGGTGTAGTGGTTAGTACGGTGGTGTAGTGGTTAGTACGGTGGTGTAGTGGTCAGTATGGTGGTGTACTGGTTAGTATGGTGGTGTAGTGGTCAGTATGGTGGTGTAGTGGTTAGTACGGTGGTGTAGTGGTTAGTACGGTGGTGTAGTGGTTAGTATGGTGGTGTAGTGGTTAGTACGGTGGTGTAGTGGTTAGTACGGTGGTGTAGTGGTTAGTATGGTGGTGTAGTGGTTAGTACGGTGGTGTAGTGGTTAGTACGGTGGTGTAGTGGTTAGTACGGTGGTGTAGTGGTTAGTATGGTGGTGTAGTGGTTAGTACGGTGGTGTAGTGGTTAGTACGGTGGTGTAGTGGTTAGTATGGTGGTGTAGTGGTTAGTACGGTGGTGTAGTGGTCAGTAAGGTGGTGTAGTGGTCAGTATGGTGGTGTAGTGGTCAGCACTGTCTCCTCACAGTAAGATGATCTGGGTGGGATTCCCGGTCTGGGTGGTTCTGTGTGGAGTGTGTATGTTCTCTCCGTGTTTGAGTGGGTTCCTCCGGGTACTCCGGTTTCCTCCCACAGTCCAAACACATGCATATTAGGTTGATCCTCACTCTAAACTGCCCGTAGGTGTGAGTAAGTGTTGGCCATGCGATGGACTGGCTACCTGTCCATGATGTACACCGCCTTTGCCCAATGACACTGGGATTGGCTCCAGCCCCATGACCCATACTTGCAGGATAAAGTGGAAGATAATTGATGGATTGTTTGCTGCTGATGGTTTCTTGTCTAGAGTGGGCAGCATCTCTTCATTTACTGTTCCTTTCGTTGGCTACCTGTCCTTAAATGTCACAGAACCTTCAACATGATTGATAAGATGTTAGAATATGCAGTCGGGGCAACAGTGCTGCTTCTTAATGCTCTCCTGTTAGGCTGATTCGACTTGACGCTTCAGTAACTCACTAATGCCTCTTCAGGTATAAAGTGGTACTACGAGACAGGAACGGCGGGGCTAGCTGGTTAGTATGCTAACATCAGTTGATATATTTGCAACACAATACTTAAACTTGTACGACATACTATCAGAACTTATTTCTTCAGATTCTGTTGGTAATTGTAATTACTTTTAGACTGTATCAAACTAAATATTTTACAGATTGCACCTTTAATGAGACGGAAGCAGCTCATAAGCTGGAGGAATGCATATAACCCAGTTTTGCAACCATGCTTGTTCTGCTGGTTAATTTGTTTATGAAGCATATAATTTATGTGTGGTTCATTCACATTAATGACAGCTTTGAGTCTCTTACCAACATAAATATGAACCATCTAAAACTGGAATTGAGCACTGAAGCTTAAAATGGCTCACAAGTTTTGTATTTATGCAGCTCTTTAATAATTGTGTCACTCCTGTAATGTAAACTTAAGGCTTGTTTTAATGGTTGCTTATCTGTTTAATGTAAAGTGTGACTCTGCTTCTTCAGGAAGACTACACAAGTGTCCATTCTGCCCCTACACGACCAAACAGAAGGGCATTCTGAAGAGGCACATCCGCTGCCACACCGGGGAAAGACCGTATCCATGTGAAATATGTGGAAAACGGTTCACACGACAGGAGCACCTACGCACACACGCTGTTACTGTAAGTCAGAATTGCTTGAACATTTTAAGCTTTTATATTATTCACACCAGACAGTTCAACCACAGCGCGTGTGAAGCACAAGTAACCATTTGTCCCGCTCTAGACTCTGTTCTGTTTCTTCTTGTACTCGCTTCCTTTTTCGATTAAACAGTTTTACAGCTAGTTTATTGTAAAATGAGGAAATAAAGATTACTGCATGAAAGATAAAAGGTTTAGTGATCCTGACAGTACAGATACTGCTGGTACTGTGCCGTAGCTGCTGTGCTACTGTTATGAACTAGGATGAAAGTGTAAGTGTAATAACTCTAGTGCGTTATCACATGACTACCTTATTAGACTGTGATCTAGGGGTGTAAAAAAATATTGAAATATTGAATATCGCGATGTTTCGTGATACTATATCGATTCTCAAAAACACAGTATTGACGCCTAGCAGACAGTGAATCATTGTGTGTTGTGTTTAAACCTCTGACCTCAAGATGGCAGTGTTGTAATCCATTTTCAGCTCCACTCCAACATTAACAAGCAGCACAAGGGCGCAGTGCTATTGTAAGCATTGGCAAACCTGTTCATACAGTGGTGTGTTTTAATAGTAGGATTTGAAAAATCACAGTAAATCACTTTGCTTGCAGTATCACAATATATCGTGATATATTGAATCGTGACCACTGAATCATGATACATATTGTATCGCAATTTTCTTGCCAATACACAGCCCTACTGTGGCCATCATGTTAACCCCACACTGAGTTGTTTCCTCAGGACTGGAGTGTTAACTTGCACATAGTAGACAGTAGTGATGCTTATTCTTTTGTGCAAAACTAAAAGAAATAAAATCAAAGAATTCAGTGCTGTGATAAAGCTGAGATAGTATTACCTGTTTTGTGTGTGCATATGCTGGCTCAGCGACTTCTCTGCTGTTCCGAAGTCTCAGTACATTTATAATGTTGAATGTTCTAGGGCTGGGGCGACGCATTAACGTAATTAATTAGCATAACGTGCATCACAAAGGTGGCCGCGTCTACTGAAAGCATAGATTTATCCGGAGCGCGAGCTGCAGCTACAAACAATCACTCTTGTGCATCTAAAGTTGTGGGAGTGTTTCACACAGAAACACAACAGTGTGGTGCTCTGTCAGCTCTGCACAGTGGAGATGATCACAACAGTACAACTGCTCTACACGAGACCTTGAAGATCAAACATCCCGTAGAGCTTCATCAACACAGCAGCAGAACAGCACCTGTTTACCTGTTTATCTGATCTTATAGATTATTTATAGATTATTAACACGTGTATCATGTTTCTTTCAGTAGAGTCACTTGAAAAGTTGCATTGCTAACCGTTTCTTAATCATCCAGTGTAGAACCTAAGACTGTTCTAGATACCGCGGGAGATTTAAACACACGTAGCTGCTTCTGAAACCACACTCTGTTAAAATATATAGTCGACAAACTGTCCGAGTTCTTGTGTGTGAGGCGTGTAGGCTATGTGTTATTTGTGCCTCTAAAAGTCGAGTCAGAGCGTAGAGTCTTAGTCTTTAACCATTTATAGAACATGTGCGTTTGTCTAGAATGCATATTCCTTGTATGTGTGTATCTATCTATATATATATATATATATATATATATATATATATATATATATATATATAGGATGGTTGCATAGCTAACTTATATGTGCTGTGTAAATCAGCTTTCCACTCATTTACACCAACAACTACTTCACTCACAGTAATCCATTATGGCATTGGATGCATGTTTGGATTCCTGATTATTTTATATGAGGTTTATATTATTGTTTTATAGCGCAGGGGTTGTTAATGATCATATGATAGTCGGGTTCAGTGCTTTTCGTTGTGGTAGCTTGTGTCATTGCAGGCTCCTCGTCTCCATGTTCACGTGCACGCTTTGCTTTGACAGGTCCATCGCTCCAGCTGGCCCATAGTGTGTAAGGGCTGCAGACGCGTCTTCTCCGGGGTCGTTTCGCAGGGACTGAAGCGGTTCGGCCTCTGCGACGGCTGCACCTGCGTCACTACGACTAACGAGGACTCCCCATCCATGAACCTCGGCAGCCAATCAATGAGCGTGGAGCAGGGCTCGGGAGACTCCGATTGGCCCATCTTCATGGAAGACGGAGACGAGGAGCCCAGTGCCGGCGCCGGCGAGCTGGACGATAAGAAGGACATTCAGAGGCAGCTTGCGGAGGGTGGGAGTCTTCTGTAGTGCTGATCTCATTCCTGCCTCGCGGTTCTGTTTTAGTACCCATGGTTATCATTAAAACCTCACTTAACACACACTGCAATCACGGCCCGAGAAGAAAGACAGTTCGTACCAACCGAATGTTGGTAAAGACTCATTAACAGCCCATCAATAAGGATTCTGATGTTTAATGTGGTAGGACAGGAAAGGAACGAGTGTTGTAAGACTGATGGAGGTCAGGTGAGTTGTTTTTCAGGTAATTAGCCGGTAACCTGACTAACCAGACTTCCACAGCTCAGGTGGAGCTGATTGGCTGCCTTGTCTTGTGTTAAGCACACAATGAAAGGTATTTACACCTCTGCCTTAAAGGTGCAGTACTTAACATTTTCCTTGGGATTTTTTTTAAATATCAACAATAATAATAACATTATGTATGGACGATTGAGGCACATCAAACTTTTATAGCTTGGATTATACACAATACCAGTAATGGCACAAAGTATTACAGTGGTATGACTATTTATTTTAACTGTGTGTGTGTGTGTGTGTGTGTGTGCTTGTAAAGGACAGTGGTTATTTATCCTCTAGGCCGGAGACTCTCAACTAGTCTAGAAAATACTGCATTATGCATTTAACTTCACAATCAAGAGCCAAAAAATAGAAGTTAATCATATTTTTCAGGTTTTTACTTGAGAAAAGTAGTCGTGTATTAAGAACATTCATTTCTATTATGTTCCTACAACATATAACAGAATACTTCAACATCTGTGTTCCATTGTTGCTTTAAAATGTGAGTATTTCTGTTACGTCTGATAGAAAAAAATGTTTTGAGTCACATGGGTTGGTATGGACGGTTATCGTGTGCAATTTTGACCAAAGTACAACTTTTTATAACTTCTACTTTTATTTACTTTCGTGAGTGCTCGAGTTCATATGTAACAACAATTTACAGTGCGCTCAGCTTAAAAGTGGCCACGTGGGACTGACCACGAGACGTTCTGTTGTTATGAAATAGCCTAAAGAAATAAATGATGTTCTGTAACTTTGTCTGTTGCTGATCTTTAATGTAAACTGCTGAGTAAGTAGGTCACGAGATCTACAGAGGTCTTGTTTGTCTGCAGGATCTCACAGCAGTACTTAACTAGGGCCACTCTTCCTTGCGTCCCCCCAGGCCCTTTAGATGTCTAGCAAATAGTGTGGTTTCCAAGGCAAGGCAAGTTTATTTGTATAGCACCTTTCATACACAGTGGCAACTCAAAGCGCTTTACATAAATAAAGACAAAGCATTCAAGTAAATCAGTTGTAGACCCAGTGTAGGCTACGCCAGGCCTTGTGTTCCTTTGTTGACATTTTCTACGTAGCAATTATCTGCGTGACCGTGAAAGTGAGAACAGTGTTTGTGCTTCTTTCATATTTACAAACTAATCCTTTTATCTGTTAGGTCACATGTTGCTTTGGGTGTATGGGTGTAGTATGGGTGCATCTGAAATCGCCTACTAGTCAGTGGGTACTAGATTAAAGCCAGTAGGTACTGGTCGAGCGGCAGACTAGTAGACAATTTCAGTAGACGAGTTTTAGTAGCCACACAACTCGGACACACTACGTCCGCTACATCTCACCAACATCCTCAGACACAAGACCACCATCGTTCACCTACTACTCAATACCTACTGAGTATTCAGACATACTAGCCGCGCTCGCCTACTGATTTACTACTGAGTATTCAGACATACTAGCCACGCTCGCCTACTGATTTCACTACTGAGTATTCAGACATACTAGCTGCGCTCGCCTACTGATTTCACTACTGAGTATTCAGACATACTAGCCACGCTCGCCTACTGATTTCACTACTGAGTATTCAGACATACTAGCCGCGCTCGCCTACTGATTTCACTACTGAGTATTCAGACATACTAGCCACGCTCGCCTACTGATTTCACTACTGAGTATTCAGACATACTAGCCGCGCTCGCCTACTGATTTCACTACTGAGTATTCAGACATACTAGCCGCGCTCGCCTACTGATTTCACTACTGAGTATTCAGACATACTAGCCACGCTCGCCTACTGATTTCACTACTGAGTATTCAGACATACTAGCCACGCTCGCCTACTGATTTCACTACTGAGTATTCAGACATACTAGCCGCGCTCGCCTACTGATTTCACTACTGAGTATTCAGACATACTAGCCGCGCTCACCTACTGATTTCACTACTGAGTATTCAGACATACTAGTCGCGCTCACCTACTGATTTACTACTGAGTATTCAGACATACTAGCCACGCTCGCCTACTGATTTCACTACTGAGTATTCAGACATACTAGCCACGCTCGCCTACTGATTTCACTACTGAGTATTCAGACATACTAGCCACGCTCGCCTATTGATTTCACTACTGAGTATTCAGACATACTAGCTGCGCTCGCCTACTGATTTACTACTGAGTATTCAGACATACTAGCTGCGCTCGCCTACTGATTTACTACTGAGTATTCAGACATACTAGCCGCGCTCACCTACTGATTTCACTACTGAGTATTCAGACATACTAGCCACGCTCGCCTACTGATTTACTACTGAGTATTCAGACATACTAGCCGCGCTCGCCTACTGATTTACTACTGAGTATTCAGACATACTAGCCGCGCTCGCCTACTGATTTCACTACTGAGTATTCAGACATACTAGCCGCGCTCGCCTACTGATTTCACTACTGAGTATTCAGACATACTAGCTGCGCTCGCCTATTGATTTCACTACTGAGTATTCAGACATACTAGCCGCGCTCGCCTACTGATTTACTACTGAGTATTCAGACATACTAGCCGCTCTCGCCTACTGATTTACTACTGAGTATTCAGACATACTAGCCGCGCTCGCCTACTGATTTACTACTGAGTATTCAGACATACTAGCCGCTCTCGCCTACTGATTTACTACTGAGTATTCAGACGTACTAGCCGCGCTCGCCTACTGATTTCATTAATGAGTATTCAGACGTACTAGCCGCGCTCACCTACTGATTTACTACTGAGTATTCAGACGTACTAGCGGCTCTCGCCTACTGATTTACTACTGAGTATTCAGACATACTAGCCGCGCTCGCCTACTGATTTACTACTGAGTATTCAGATATACTAGCCGCGCTCGCCTACTGATTTACTACTGAGTATTCAGACATACTAGCTGCGCTCGCCTATTGATTTCACTACTGAGTATTCAGACATACTAGCCACACTCACCTACTGATTTACTACTGAGTATTCAGACATACTAGCCGCGCTCGCCTACTGATTTCACTACTGAGTATTCAGACATACTAGCTACACTCACCTACTGATTCACTACTGAGTATTCAGACATACTAGCCGCGCTCGCCTACTGATTTACTACTGAGTATTCAGACATACTAGCCGCGCTCGCCTACTGATTTACTACTGAGTATTCAGACATACTAGCCGCGCTCGCCTACTGATTTACTACTGAGTATTCAGACATACTAGCCACGCTCGCCTACTGATTTCACTACTGAGTATTCAGACATACTAGCCACGCTCGCCTACTGATTTACTACTGAGTATTCAGACATACTAGCCGCGCTTACCTACTGATTTACTACTGAGTATTCAGACATACTAGCCGCTCTCGCCTACTGATTCACTACTGAGTATTCAGACATACTAGCCGCGCTCGCCTACTGATTTACTACTGAGTATTCAGACATACTAGCTGCGCTCGCCTATTGATTTCACTACTGAGTATTCAGACATACTAGCCGCGCTCGCCTACTGATTTCACTACTGAGTATTCAGACATACTAGCCACACTCACCTACTGATTTACTACTGAGTATTCAGACATACTAGCCGCGCTCGCCTACTGATTTACTACTGAGTATTCAGACATACTAGCCGCGCTCGCCTACTGATTTACTACTGAGTATTCAGACATACTAGCCGCGCTCGCCTACTGATTTACTACTGAGTATTCAGACATACTAGCCGCGCTCGCCTACTGATTTACTACTGAGTATTCAGACATACTAGCCGCGCTCGCCTACTGATTTACTACTGAGTATTCAGACATACTAGCCGCGCTCGCCTACTGATTTACTACTGAGTATTCAGACATACTAGCCACGCTCGCCTACTGATTCACTACTGAGTATTCAGACATACTAGCCACACTCGCCTACTGATTCACTACTGAGCATTCAGACATACTAGCCGCGCTCGCCTACTGATTCACTACTGAGTATTTAGACATACTAGCCACACTCGCCTACTGATTCACTACTGAGTATTCAGACATACTAGCCGCGCTCGCCTACTGATTTCACTACTGAGTATTCAGACATACTAGCCGCGCTCGCCTACTGATTTACTACTGAAAACTAAGTTTTTGTGTTATATTTAAACTTCACAATACTAACATAGCAAAATGTTACCAAAGTTCTTCCTCAGGACTTTATGTTATTAAATCACAGAATCCTGGCATACTATGGGGAAATAATAGAGTTTATTATTATTTAAGAAAATATGGTATTATTTACAGATACACAGTGACCACTTTGTATTTCAGACACAGTGCGTTTCCGTGGCATTCTCTGAACCTACTCATCCATGTGGAAGACACTCTCAACTGATTTGGGTCTGGAGAATCCATCCTTGCAGATCATGTACACCATACATGCTGGTTGTCTTCTCTGGGACGGATGTGATCTTCCAGCAAGACAATGCCATGTCACATGGAAGAGCTGATCAGGACTTCCAAGTACTACCCTGGACCCCTAATTCCCCAGACTTGAACCCAATTGAGCATCTGTGGGACCACCTGGATGGTGGTGTTGGCTCTGTGGATCCTCCCCAATGCTCCATCCAGCAGCTGTGGGCTGCACTGCAGTCAGCATGGCTTCAGATTCCTGTGACCACCTACCAGGACCTTACTGAGTCTCCCAGTCTGTCTAGCTGCTGTCTGTGCTGCACACAGTGGCTACTCTGGATATTAGCTGACTGTCATAATAATCGACTCGACTATTGTTTTTGATTGAGTCATTTTTAAGATACATACTAGTGAGCTAATAATTTGAGAAAATAAGTAATCATTACAACATCACTTTTTTAATAAGTCATAATTTAAAACACTAAACAGAAAAAAAACATGAATGGGTTGCCACTGTGGAGCCTGAGGAGCTTTAAGGAAGTGAAAAAGAAGAAGCACCTCAGTGTAAACAGCATAATAAGCAACTTCTGTGATCATCTGATGAATCAAATCAATGGTGATCAGAGATTTGTAGTTGTTTGTATATATGTGTACACAAATGACACGTCTTAAAGGAAAATAAACTCACATCATCCTCTACAAGACCACATTAGTGCACAGCTTCTATTTATTATCCCAAGTTTAACATATACAGGGTGTTATTTTCCTTTAATGTAAACAGAGTCACTGAGAGTGATGGTTTGGTGTGACATGCTCAGATCTAGAGAAACTTACTGAGTCAGGACCGTTCACAGTGGTGGTGAATGGAACCAGACGTCCACCTCTAAAAGCTCCCTCACAGAGAGGTATTACATGACATGGTTATGAATACACTGCCTGATGTCTGACACAGTTTTATGAAAGTTGTAATAAAATGTATTTTAAGGCATTAATTATCAATTCATTGTGGAGGGATACACCGTACAGTAAAACAGCCCCCAAAATAAACTTATAAGCCTGATTTCCCCCCCACTGTACTATAATCAGCATGACATATGAAAACACATGTAGATTCACTTCTGATAGTAAATTAAAGGACAGTGTTTTGTAGATACGTTGACGTCTGGTTACTATCAAGACCACTGTAAAGGAATCAGAGTCTGTAAGTTTCTCTACAAGGAAACAATTTCACGTCCATCCAGTTATTAATTATTAAGATATTTAGACAAAAAAACGTATTTAATTCGCATTTACTTTAAGAAAGTACATAAACAAAACGTGTCTTTTCACCAGAGGTGCATAAATCTGCGCATACGATTGTAACATAAAACCCACGTTCTGCATGCGCAAACGAGACGCACGAGTAACGAACAAAACGCTCAGTTGTGAATCATATGATTCAGGTGAAGCGCTGGTCATATGACCGACACGGAACAGCAGAGAGTCGAGCTCGTCCTGGAAGTTGTGCCGGCCAGTGATGCGCAGCGAGGCTGTCTGAGGGGAAACTAAACACCGGAGAGTCGAAGCGAATGTACGTCGTGTAGCTGCTGCTGTTTTGTCTTAAAATGACTTCAGAAAGTCGCCGCTGGCCGCCGCTGCTGCTGCTGCTGTGCGCAGGTCTGTGTGTGTCCGGGAGAAGAGCCCAGTACACCCCGGACTGGCAGAGCCTGGACTCCAGACCCCTTCCTGCCTGGTACGATCAGGCTAAGTTCGGCATTTTCATCCACTGGGGGGTCTTTTCTGTGCCCTCCTTCGGAAGCGAGTGGTTCTGGTGGTACTGGCAGGGCGAGAAGAACCCCGACTACACCCTGTTCATGAGCAAGAACTACCCACCTGGATTCACCTACGCAGAGTTCGCACCCGGGTTCAAGGCTGAGTTCTTCGATGCAGATGAATGGGCTGACATCTTTCAGGCTTCTGGGGCAAGGTGAGTGAGTGAGTGAATAGGTGAGGGGATGAGTGAGTGGGAAAGCATGTGGGTGAGTGGGTAAACGAATGGGTGATTGGATGAGTGTATGGGTGAGTGGATAATTGAGTGGGTAAGCAATTGGGTGAGTGGATGAGTGAATAGGCGAGTGGATGAGTGAGTGGGTAAGCGATTGAGTGAGTGGATAAGTGAGTGGGTAAACGAATGGGTGAGTGGATGAGTAAATGGGTGAGTAGGTGTGTGGATGAGTGAGTGGGTAAACGAATGGGTGAGTGTATGAATGAGTGGGTCAGCGAATGGGTGATTGGATGAGTGAATAGGTGAGTGGATGAGAGTGGGTAAGCGATTGAGTGAGTGGATAAGTTAGTGGGTAAATTAATGGGTGAGTGGATGAGTAAATGGGTGAGTGAGTGGGTAAACGAATGGGTGAGTGTATGAATGAGTGGGTCAGCGAATGGGTGAGTGGATGAGTGAGTGGGTAAATGAATGGGTGAGTGGACGAGTGAGTGGGTAAGCATATAGGTGAGTGGATGAGTGAATGGACGAGTGAATGGGTGAGTGGACGAGTGAATGAGTAAGTGGATAAGTGAGTGGGTAAGCGAATAGGTGAATGGGTGAGTGAATGGGTGAGTGGATGAGTGAGTGGGTAAGCGAATAGGTGAGTGGATGAGTGAATGGGTGAGTGGATGAGTGAATGGGTGAGTGGATGAGTGAATGGGTAAGTGGATGAGTGAGTGGGTAAGCGAATAGGTGAGTGGAGGAGTGAGTGGGTGAGTGGACGAGTGAATGGGTGAGTGGACGAGTGAGTGGGTAAGTGAATGGGTGAGTGGATGAGTGAATGGGTGAGTGGACGAGTGAGTGGGTAAGTGAATGGGTGAGTGGATGAATGAGTGGGTAAGTGAATGGGTGAGTGGATGAGCGAATGGGTAAGTGGATGAGTGAGTGGGTAAGCGAATAGGTGAGTGGAGGAGTGAGTGGGTAAGTGAATGGGTGAGTGGACGAGTGAATGAGTAAGTGGATGAGTGAGTGGGTAAGCGAATAGGTGAGTGGAGGAGTGAGTGGGTAAGTGAATGGGTGAGTGGACGAGTGAATGAGTAAGTGGATGAGTGAGTGGGTAAGCGAATAGGTGAGTGGATGAGTGAATGGGTGAGTGGATAATTGAGTGGGTAAGCAATTGGGTGAGTGGATGAGTGAATAGGCGAGTGGATGAGTGAGTGGGTAAGCGATTGAGTGAGTGGATAAGTGAGTGGGTAAACGAATGGGTGAGTGGATGAGTAAATGGGTGAGTAGGTGTGTGGATGAGTGAGTGGGTAAACGAATGGGTGAGTGTATGAATGAGTGGGTCAGCGAATGGGTGATTGGATGAGTGAATAGGCGAGTGGATGAGAGTGGGTAAGCGATTGAGTGAGTGGATAAGTTAGTGGGTAAATTAATGGGTGAGTGGATGAGTAAATGGGTGAGTGAGTGGGTAAACGAATGGGTGAGTGTATGAATGAGTGGGTCAGCGAATGGGTGAGTGGATGAGTGAGTGGGTAAGTGAATGGGTGAGTGGACGAGTGAGTGGGTAAGCATATAGGTGAGTGGATGAGTGAATGGACGAGTGAATGGGTGAGTGGACGAGTGAATGAGTAAGTGGATGAGTGAGTGGGTAAGCGAATAGGTGAGTGGGTGAGTGAATGGGTGAGTGGATGAGTGAATGGGTAAGTGGATGAGTGAGTGGGTAAGCGAATAGGTGAGTGGATGAGTGAATGGGTGAGTGGATGAGTGAATGGGTGAGTGGATGAGTGAATGGGTGAGTGGATGAGTGAATGGGTAAGTGGATGAGTGAGTGGGTAAGCGAATAGGTGAGTGGAGGAGTGAGTGGGTGAGTGGACGAGTGAATGGGTGAGTGGACGAGTGAGTGGGTAAGTGAATGGGTGAGTGGATGAGTGAATGGGTGAGTGGACGAGTAAGTGGGTAAGTGAATGGGTGAGTGGATGAATGAGTGGGTAAGTGAATGGGTGAGTGGATGAGCGAATGGGTAAGTGGATGAGTGAGTGGGTAAGCGAATAGGTGAGTGGAGGAGTGAGTGGGTAAGTGAATGGGTGAGTGGACGAGTGAATGAGTAAGTGGATGAGTGAGTGGGTAAGCGAATAGGTGAGTGGATGAGTGAATGGGTGAGTGGAGGAGTGAGTGGGTAAGTGAATGGGTGAGTGGACGAGTGAATGAGTAAGTGGATGAGTGAGTGGGTAAGCGAATAGGTGAGTGGATGAGTGAATGGGTGAGTGGGTAAGTGAATGGGTGAGTGGGTAAGTGAATGGGTGAGTGGATGAGTGAATGGGTGAGTGGATGAGTGAATGGGTAAGCGAATAGGTGAGTGGAGGAGTGAGTGGGTGAGTGGACGAGTGAATGGGTGAGTGGATGAGTGAATGGGTGAGTGGATGAGTGAATGGGTGAGTGGATGAGTGAATGGGTAAGCGAATAGGTGAGTGGAGGAGTGAGTGGGTGAGTGGACGAGTGAATGGGTGAGTGGACGAGTGAGTGGGTAAGTGAATGGGTGAGTGGATGAATGAGTGGGTAAGTGAATGGGTGAGTGGATGAGCGAATGGGTAAGTGGATGAGTGAGTGGGTAAGCGAATAGGTGAGTGGAGGAGTGAGTGGGTAAGTGAATGGGTGAGTGGACGAGTGAATGAGTAAGTGGATAAGTGAGTGGGTTAGCGAATAGGTGAGTGGATGAGTGAATGGGTGAGTGGACGAGTGAGTGGGTAAGTGAATGGGTGAGTGGGTAAGTGAATGGTCGAGTGGACGAGTGAATGAGTAAGTGGATGAGTGAGTGGGTAAGCGAATAGGTGAGTGGAGGAGTGAGTGGGTAAGTGAATGGGTGAGTGGATGGATGGATGAATGGATGATGTGAGTGATCAGATGTGTTGAAGCTGCTCTGTAGGCTGACTGTTTGTGGAGGTGTTGTATGTGTCTGTGCTGTAAGCTGCTGTCGTGTTCGTGCTGAACAGGTATGTTGTGTTAACTTCAAAACACCATGAAGGCTTCACCAACTGGGGATCTCCAACTTCCTGGAACTGGAATTCTGTTGTCAATGGACCTCACCGAGACATCGTAGGAGAGCTGGCAACCGCTGTTCGAAAGAAGAAGTATGTTCACTCTCGTTTCTGTTTGTGTCTCTAACAGGGGACTTCCTCTGATCTGTCTAAGAGCCTCTGATTAGTTCATTCCTGGAGATGCAAACATTCGTAGTTTGTCAAGAAAAGATTCATTCATGATTTCTTTACAGTGCTGGTGATGAGAGTTCATAACACAATAACAGACCCACCTGTGAACCTACACCTCAGTCTCAGTTTCTATATGTAAAATTGTTGATGGTGATATGATTTTGGCTCAAAACATCCTCCATGCATCGCTTTAATAGGGTGACCTGAGCGATATGACAGATATACAGTGCCATGCATAAGTTTGGGCACCATTGCTTAAAAATGTCTATCACTGTGAATTCGTATATGACTTGATTTCCAAAGGGAAAGGGCCCACAGTGAAACCTGGCTCCTCCTTAAGGAAGTATCACAGCTGGTGCACACTTTGTGGACAACCAAAAGACTTGCGATTCTTGTGTGGGTGGAGATTTCCATCCTCACAGAAGACTTCTAGTTCTGTGAGATTCTTGGCCTCTCTTGTTTGTGCTGCCACACCTCAAAACCCACAACGAACTACCTGAAGAGGTGCAAGCTGAAGGTTTTGGTATGGATCTCACAGCACCCCCAACCTAAACATCCCTACCAAAACTTTCAGCCTACAGCTCTTCAGGTTGTTCGTTGTAGGTTTTGGGGTGTGTTTAGGATCATTATCCTCTTTTCATCTTCAGCTTTTTTTTATAGACGGTTATTTTTTTGCTGGTATTTTATTGAGTACGTTCTTTCCTCTCCCGGTGAGATGTTCTCCGTGCCTGTGGCTAACACAAGCTCAAAGTATGATTGATCCACTCCAGTGCTGAACAGTTAGAGGCATTCTTTTCATTGAATTCTGCATGTTGTTTTTTTTACAAACCTTTGATCATCACAGCCAAAAGGTTCTGTTTATACTTGTACATCCTTTGCCGACTGCTAACGTTGTGTTAAGAATGAAGGAAATTGAGGAAACTGTTTTCTGAGAATGCTTTGCTTTAAGTTCTCGTAGGCTTTTTACAGCCTGCTTTGTGGGAATCAGTTATGTTTGTGGCTGCTGAGTGTTGGGACGAGGTTTGAGCAATCAAGAGTATTTATAAAGCTGTGAAACTTACATCACCTGGTCTTTCCTTATAATGACTGTGAAGAAGCCACAGCACCAATATATATATATATATATATATATATATATATATATATATATATATATATTATATAATATTTTAGGGATGCACCGATACCACTTTTTCCTTACCAATACCGATACCAGCTTTTCAGGTGTCTTGACGATACCGAGTACCAATACCGATACCAACTTTGACTTAAATGCTCGATATATGGCTATAAATCCTGATATTTATAGTGTTCCACTTTTTATATGTTGTATTTTTTATGTCTTATCCTGAATAAGATATAATAACCTTGAAAGAACAAAATTTACTGGTTGAGTAACTGCACATTAAAAAGTTTTAGAGCTTTGAAAAAATAAAAATTGCCACAATACAGAAACACGTGCAGCCATTTAGTCAATAAGCTTCATAGTATCGGAGCTCTCTATTGCTGATACCGATACTGTGTGTAAGTGCCAGTATCGGCGCCGGTATCAGTGCAACACACATATATATATATATATATATATATATGGGACAAACTATGTTTTCAAGCTTTTATTTTCTCAGTAAAACACTTAAATATTCAAACAGTATTAATAGAGTAAGTAGAGCTTTTACATACGTCAGTGTGTTTATTTAACCCTTTCCAAGCTTCTCCTTCTATAAACAACCCAGTATTATTTACAGTTCTCATCTAATACCTGCTTTGACTGCTCAGTACTTCATTAAGCTAAATCAAGATTTGCTGCTGAAGGAACTGAACACATTCATACAATGTCTGGGGCGTCCAGGAGAAATCTGGAACCTAACTTTGTTCTTCAAACTGAAGTTCAAGATCTGATCTACTTTTCTCACAATAAGACATTCATGTTACTTTGTATTGTATGTATGATTATGAGATATGTATGAGATAAAGGCTTTTAAACCAATGAGCATAGGTGACTTTTGCCCAGTAGTGTATATGCATTAAATCCTCTGTCTTTGTATTGAAAGATGATGGTGGTCAGTGTTCTATAAGTGCTGCTGATACGTACAACAAGACTAAGAAAGCATGCTGTAATGCAGTTTATCACATTAATGATCAATATCATTGTCTGCTTGTTATTGTAAATATATGTTAAATATGTTAACTTCTTATGTTAAATATGTACATCTGCTTTAGGTCTGTGCACTTTGGACTCTACCACTCCCTGTACGAGTGGTTCAATCCTCTGTACCTGAGTGACAAGGCATCTAACTTCACCAAACAAGACTTCATTGCCAGCAAAGTCATGCCAGAACTCTACGACTTGGTCACAAGGTAACTTTCGCCTTGTCATATGATGTTGTCTCATAAAATACAAATGCTAAAATCTGATTGGTTGACTGATAACTTGTTTTTCCACATTGTGTTTTGAAGTTCTGGGACTTTCTAATGATATACACTGATCAGCCATATACACTTACATACGCTCACTGTCCATTATATCACTTCCAGACTGTAGTTCATCTGATTCTCTGTATACTTTATTACTCTGTTCTTCAATGGTCAGGACCCCCACAGGACCACCACAGAGCAGATACTATTAGGGTGGTGGGTCATTCTTAGCACTGCAGTGACACTGACCTGGTGGTGGTGTGTTAGTGTGTGCTGTGCTGGTGTGAGTGGATCAGACACAGCAGTGCTGCTACTGGAGTGTGTAAACAGTGTGTCCACTCACTGTCCACTCTATTAGACACACCTACTACTTGCTGGTCCACCTTGTAGATGTAAAGTCAGAGACAGTAGCTCATCTGCTGCTGCACAGTTTGTGTTCCTCTAGTCCTTCATCAGTGGACACAGGACGCCGCCCACAGGACACTGCTGTCTGGATGTTGCTGGTTGGTGGACTATTCTCAGTCCAGCAGCACTGCTGTGTCTGATCCACTCACACCAGCACAACACGCACTGACACACCACCACCATGTGGTCCTGTGGGGGGTCCTGACCAATAAAGAAGAGCTTAAAAGGAGATAAACAAAGTATACAGAGAATTAGATGAACTACAGTCTGTAAGTGTAGCTCCTATATGGTCAGTGGAGCTGATACAATGATATAATGGTCAGTGTGTGTAGATATAAGGAGGTGGTTTTGATGTTATGGCTGATCGGTGTATGTGGTTGTTTCAGTTACAAGCCAGAACTGATCTGGTCAGATGGAGACTGGGAAGCCCCTGACACGTACTGGAACTCCACAGAATTCCTGGCTTGGCTCTACAATGACAGTCCAGTGAAGGTGGGAAGTGCAGTTGTTAGTTTTGCTGTATGCTGTCTCAGTTTTCTGTCCATGTGGTTTAAGTTGTATCTTTGCGTCACCCCTGCAGGACGTGGTCGTGGTCAATGACAGATGGGGAAAGGGCTGCTACTGCAAACATGGAGGTTACTACAACTGTGCTGACAAGTTCACTCCAACTGAGCCGCCCAAGCACAAATGGGAGAAGTGCAACTCAGTGGACACACTCTCCTGGGGCTACCGCAGGAACATGAAGCTCAGCGAGTTAATGGATTTACCTGCCATTATAAAGGTGAAGCGTCTAATATGACTAACGGAAGTAGAGAGCTTATGGCGTTCAGAGTGAATTCTGATCTGGCCGTCCAGGCTGCTGTCCTTTTATATTGGGTACAAATGTCTTGGTGAATGGACCAATGGAGTTGTTGCAAAATAATGTGGGGGAAAAGTTCTGGTTCCATTGACTTGCATTAAAGTAACCAAGGTTTTTAGCCTCTCCTCTAAGCCAATTTGGAGATTGGGTTTTGTTTTGACAGCATTGACACGTTTGTGTTCCAGTCCTGATGTCTCCCTCTGGTTTATGTCTCCTGCAGGACCTTGTCTACATTGTGGCTCTTGGAGGAAATTATCTGTTGAACATCGGTCCTGCTTCAGACGGCACTATTCCAACTGTGTTTGAGGAACGTCTCCGAGGCGTTGGAGAGTGGTTGCAGGTTAATGGGGAGGCTATCTACAGCACCACACCGTGGAGGATACCTACTGAGAACGCCACTGTCCCAGTCTGGTACGTTTTTTTGGGGAATAGAACTTCATTTATTCTGGCAGTGAGTTCTGCTAGTTGACCTAACGGGCCCTCATATTGTAAACACACTATTTATACTGTATCAGAATCAGTTCTGGCGCTGGACCAACCCCAGAAAGCAGTTTCTGACACGTGCGTGCTCTCCAGTACACAACACCTGGGCAGCGTGAGACGACGAGCAGCAGTAAACATGCTCATGGCAAAATCTATACCTGCAGTATTGAAACCTTGACTGTGCTCCTGTATGCTTTATAAATGCCTTATAATGTTTGTTATGAGCTTGTGTAATGGCTTAGAAGTATTAATAGAGACATGCGTAACACTATAAAAAAAAGAGTATATAACTTTATTATGTCAGGTTTCATAAAGCATTATAACATCTGTTCATAAGAAAACTGTATACATGGATGCTGCACTGTAAAAAGTGCTTTGTTGGTACAAATTAAACAAATGACTTTGTGGTAAAAAGCAATTGAACCAGTTTTATTAAACTGCTGGGAGTGGCCTTAGTAACCACTAGGCAGATATATTGAGGGTGTGTTCACTTTTAGAATTAGTGTGCTAGTGTGTCCTGATTAGATGTGTCTTCTCTGCTGGTAAGGTCGGCTTAAGATTTACTTTTCACTGAGACTGCTAACTGCTAGAGCTAACGGCTATTACTAGTTTCAGGTTAGTCCAAGGTGTGAACTGGCCTTACTTGGAAATGGGCTTACTAGATATATTGAGGGGGTGTTCCCTCAATGAATTAGTGTGCTAGTGTGTGCTGATTAATGTCAATGTAAAACTAGTTCAATTCTTTTTACATGTTTAGTGGTGGAGGGATACATGCAGGGCATGATAAGCCAAAATATTCCCTAAAGAAAACTACTCCTGGGAATGCTCAGTGACACACACATTTTGGGGTTAAATTCTTGAAATGTTGGGAAAATGGTTGGGACTTACATTACCACAGCAACCCCGGCTTTGTCTTCTTGGGGATAGAACAGAAATGGCTACCATAACAAATAATGAATTGAATGTAATAAAAGTGGGAATGATTACAGCCGCCAGGGTAATATTGCGTAATTGGAAGAGCCCTAAAACTCCAGATTTAAAAGAGTGGATTGACAAGATGATTGAAACTGCATCTTATGAAGTTATGTTGGGAAGAATTAATGGTAAAGGGAAAGTAAAGAACCTATGGGAGGAATTTTGGAAATACATGCAACTGAACTGAGTGTGCAAGGGACCTTGTATTATTGCTGCTGATATTATTTGTAGTGCTTTTTCTCATTCTTTTGATGTATTTGAATTTGTAGTGAATGCCTATTTTAAATTGTATTTCTAAGCTGTGCTGTACTTGTTGTTGTATTTTATTAAGAAATAAAAAAGTCTGAATTATAAAAAAAAGAAAAGAAAACTACTCTACGGTTTAATCTTATTTAATCTAATCTTATTAGTTTGTTTTTGTTTAATCTATTCATGGCAGAAGGATACATGTAGAAGACAGATATTTCATATATATATATATATATATATATATATATATATATATATATATATACACTTAGAAGATGTGTAGATGGTGGGATAGATTATAAATAAAATGTTTATACTTGCGTTGTGACCCCTGGTTCCCATCACTACCACAGTAAAGATATCAGAGTCTGTACTCTATGCTGTATAAAAAGACTGACTGTAACTTTAAGAAGAGTTTAAGTTCTGATATTTGTGGTCTGCTGAGTCTTCAGTGACCTCTAAAGTCTTTTTTGTTGTTTTTTTGGACATAGTTTTGAGAAAGAAAGCGTTTAAAAAGTGTTTAAACATGTTACTGTTTTACTTTTCCTGCCGCAGGTATACATCCACCGCGTCTGCAGTCTACGCCACCTTCCTCACAAATCCAAAGAAGTTCTCCTTCCAGCTCTTCTCCCCCAGAACCTCAGACAAGACTGTGGTATGTATTGCTGTAGCCATTTGCACTGTTAGCCTCCATCCATTCAATTGTATATATACTGCTGGTGGGACAAAACCTCCTACCAAACACACTACATTGGAATGTAGGGATGTAATGATACACTCTACTCACAATGCAGATTTTTTTTTTCTAAGGTCAAACTGAATTATAATTATAAGTTTCCTTTTATTATTTATCTACAACAAAACTACAAATACAGCAAAGTAAACTGAAGTGAATACGGGCTCATAAGACGTGATAAGACTATTAAATCACTATTATAAGTGAAATAAACCAAACTTTTAATCTACCTCTCCTGACAGCTTCCATCATGTTTGAGAGGCTGTTAGTAGTGAGCGGTCAGTCATGAAACCAGGTGTCATCAGCCAATAGGATTCGGCTCATATCCCGCCCCCCAAACTGTCCAAACCCCCCCCCCCCCCCCCCCCACCAAACTGTCAAAACTGTCCCCAAACTGTCCGAACAGCTCCCCAACTGTCTTACCCCACCCCCACCAACTCGAGTGCTGAAGGTTCTCATGAGCGCAGAGAGCAGCCAATAAGAAAAAATATAAAATTGTGAGAGCAAAAAACTTTAAAGGACACACGTGCAGCTCTTCTTTCTGCTACTCGTGAGTTTTATGTTTACACTAACGAGTGAAAAATCACATTTTAAAATTTAAATTTACCCTAGTTTTGACCCTGACGAGACGCTGTACTATCGTGTTGTAGAGGCGTCAAACAAGCGAGGCAGACAGCGCCAGCGCCCTCTGCTGTTCCAAAAGGACATCGATCAATTTTACATCTCAGTCGATTTCAGTTGTGCTATATTTGCATCAGTTATCTCGCGATGCGTCGTTACGTCCCTGTAGGAACGACAATAAAAATCAGATCATATTTAATGTAAGTCTAACGAACCAGACTTCTTTTGAGCCAGCGTTTTCAGATTATATCGAAATCTGACAAACTGCTACAGTGATATGAGGTTTGTTCTGAGAGCAGATATGTGGTTGTTTAAAGGATGCTGAAAAAAGACGGCAGTCTTATTTATTCATCTAAATCAAAATTTTTTGTGTGTGTGTTTAGGTCACACTGTTGGGTCACCCTGATCCTCTAAAATGGGCTCCCCTGCATTCGTCCGGCCTTGTGTTTCTATTGCCAGAGCTGCCCCCCACCGCCGCCGAGGCCTGGGTCATCAAACTGGAAGAAGTGGCTTAGCATTCCGAATGTGTGGCTTTTACCATGTGTGTAGATGTTTTAAAGCAACCTTGGACACTCAGGGATTTTAGATCTGTGATGATTGGCGGCTGATGTCTGTCTGGCTTATAAGGGATTTTGAAAGGAATTTTATTCGATTTTTTTTATATACGGAGCATTGAAGATGATTTTTCTTAATTTTCTTTTGTATGATGTTCATTATATGTTCAGCATTTACTTCCACAATACTGTTTAGTTAATCAATCAGCTGATCACATTTTTTTATTATTATTATTTTGAATTAATAACTAATATCAGACTGCACTTAATACATAAATGCTGAAATGCTACAGCAATAAAAGCTGAGATGTTTGATCCGACTGTGTGTGTGTGTGTGTGTGCATGCTTTATTACAACTCTATTAAGTGGGCAAGGCAGATCAGATGCTGTCCTCTGTCTTCTTTCCTTCATCTCTATCTATCCTTCACTCCCCCCCCTTCATTTCGTCCCACCCCCTCAGGGGAGAGCTTGTAGGGATGGGGTGGGGGCGAGAGTAATGGCCCTACTTGCTGTTGCTGTTGCGCATACTGCAGTGCTGCTCTGAGCCGCAGTGTATGTATGTGTGTGTGTGTGTGTGTGTGTGTGTGTGTGTGTGTGTGTGTGTGTGTGTGTGTGTGTGTGTGTGTGTGTGTGTGTGTGTGTGTCAGCTGGCCAGACGGGAAGCTCGCCTGCTGCTGCTGCTGCTGCCACTCCACTGTGCGAGAGAGAGAGAGAGAGAGAGAGAGGAGGGGGAAGGAGAGAGAAGGGAGAGGGAGAGAATACGGGCCCTCGCCAAATAAAGCCATGGGGGCCTGGGCTGGGACGGCCCGCCGCACGCTATAAATACGCTGGGCTTCTGCCGATTCGGGTTTGGTGGCTGGACCTGCGCAGCGGTAACCGCACCGGCCCGACTCAGGAGAATCTCATCCACGCTCAGGCCCTCAGCCATGCCACGGGTGGACGCCGACCTCAAGCTGGACTTTAAGGATGTCCTGTTCAGACCAAAGAGGAGCAGCCTGAAGAGCAGGTCAGAGGTAAGGTCAGCAGGCTCTCACACAGAGACAGGTCAAGCGCACTTCATTGACCACACAGGAGAATTGGGGGGTGGGCACAGGAACAGGAGAACCTCTACACCTGTTCCACGCGTACCTATGCACAGGACGGGGAAGGTCAGGGGAACGTCAAAGCCGAAGAACTCATTCAGGTCCGGGGTTTGTGTGCCTGTGCAGTGGAGTGTGAGCGGAGCTGACCTTGCTGAGGTCACTGTAACTTGGCCAAGGCTTTGTTTAGGCCCCTGTATGGGCGTCCTTCTCTGAGAGCCTGCTGTTGACAGGCTGTTCTGACTGTCGTTCTGTGTCATCTTCGTCATGTGCTGTCGATGCGGCCAGAATCTAACCCAGATACCCAGCCCCGAGGGAGAGGGCCAGCATACGGCGACAACCGATCGAGCTAAGGTAGAGCAACATGAGCCGGGCCGGTGCTCAGAAAAGGCGGTTAAAAATAGGCCCGGTGTGCTGAATGTCAGAGTACACAGAGTTGCTCTTCAGCTCCACTCGCAAAGAGGAACAACCACTGTAGTGCAATAATGAGAGGCTGTTTTTTTTTCTTTCTGGTTGGCTCCAGGTGGGGAGGAGGGAGAGAGGGAGGGCGGGGTTAACGTGCCTGGTCAGCTGTGGAAATAAGCTTAAGGTCTTTTTCCGAAAAGGACTATCCTCTATTAAGATATAATAATCATATCAAACCACTGGTTTCCAGTCTAAGCAGAGATGTTGTAGGACGCTGCTCTAGCACTAGGACTAGGACCGTGCTGGCTTTGCTGGTTAATAATCAGTGGCTTCATCTCAGCCATTGATCTTGTGAGCGAGAGGAGAGCCTCCTTCAGTCTGCATTTCACTGCAGGATGACGTCAGAGGCCGGCAGAGCCTGTTGCTGAATTGATTAGCCTGTGCCTGACCGGCTAAGATGACCAAGATGCCCACTGAAATGCTGCCAGAACATCCACCTTACAAGAACCGGTGAAACTGAAATGTATTGTTATGTGCTCTTCAAATATAGACAAGTTATATTGGAACACATGCTTTTATATGGAATAGCATATAAAGAACCTGGAGTGGGCAGTATGCTTTTCCTGTAGTACAGCATATAAAACACTGAACACAATCCAATATACTCACAGTCTTTGTAATTGTAATAATTTATGTGTAGTAATAATGTGCTACTCAAGCTTATCAAGCCTCAGAAACATCTAAATAGAGTTTATGGTGTAAATATCTGCAAGTATTGTGATGTTTTTGCTGTAGTATGTAAGCATTGTTACATTTTTAAAGCCATATATGGAAAAAAAGCCCATTTAAAACTAGGAAAGTTCATTTCCTGAAGGAAACGCAGGATGGTTGTGCATAAACGACACATAGAGGAGTGCGGGTCAGTATTTCTGTGGATCAGTGCTTGGGAACCTACCCTGAGTGAGTACAGGCAGTTTGGAAGCATATGGTTTGGATGTGCTTGAAAATGAATGGGACTCTATGGGAGGAAAAAAAGAAGGATTAAAAAAAATGACAAACAGACGAGTGCGGGTTGAACCAAGACTGCAGTCATCGTTAGAGGTCTGCCCTGAGTCAGTGTATGCAAAATGACATCTGTCAGTCGAGCAGAAGTTCAGTAGATTGGCATGCACTTTTCCATCCTATTCATTCTCTATGGGAAAAAATTCCAGGAAAAATCTGTTGTTTTCCAGAATCTGTGCATTCGATCAAAAAGCTGTAAACAAGCACGAATCACACAATCAGACCAGATAATCTGGAGTTGGAATGGTGTTAATTTCGAAAGCTGTGGGACGAGTTATGTGGCGAAGATCTAGCAGAAAACTAATAACAATATATAACACATGCTTTTCAATGCACAATTATAGTTTCTGTATTGTTATGAAGGCCAACATGTTTACAAATACTAATCCGGTCAGCCTACAGCAGTTTAGCCCCTCCCATTCATGCTGAAGGTATAAGGAGTGTTTCAACCTGGAGTGATTATCAGGCTTAAAGGCCCTGAAAGCCTATAATCAAGTTAATCAGTAAACATCTAAGCAAACTCTGTAAATTATAATATTCCACTGATTAATAACTAACTCATTCTGTTTATTTCACCACATTTCTCTCCTCTTTACATAAACTGGGTGGTCCTAATCTTGGGTAACCCTTCCATAATCATTCCCAGGACCAATCACAAGGCTGTAGTCTCTCTGGCCCCGCCCACACAAACCTGTTTTAGATTCTTAAGGTGCGCCTGAAGTCGCCTACTAGTCAGTAGGTACTGGATTAGAGTCAGTACGTACTGCTGGAGCGGTAGACTAGTAGTTAATTTTAGTAGGAGCTCAGACATACTACGTCCACCATCTTACCACCGTCCTGTGACACAAGACGTCAGACCACCACCGTCAAAGTCCTGCTATTCATTTAAAAGCTCAGTTTACTGACAGATTTAGATCTTTTAGTGACTCTGATCTGTGTTTTTGTCTGATTATGTATAAGATAGTGTGGAGCTGTAGCTCAGAGAAGATGAAACGGGAATGTAATCATTGTTTACCTCAGCAGTAGCGCTAGCTTCTGTAGCGTCAGTTCACTAGCCGTAGCTACGTACACACAGCCGACGTTCCGCTTTTAATCGTTTTCGCTTTGAATTCGTCCGCGGCTCCAGGTGAATCATGGGATACTACTCGATGCCTACTAGGTAACTTGAAACTAGGTATTTGGACATACTAGCCGCGCTCGCCTACTGATTTCATCTACTGAGTAGTAGGCAAGTAGGCGATTTCGGACACACCGTTAGAGAGCTAAAGCTAACTAGCATAACTGGAAGCCAGCAAGCCAGACCTCCTGACACTACTCGTCACTCATTCATTTGTTTATCTACACGCCCACACTGACCCCGTTTACACCTGCTCAGGGTTAGGGTTAGGGTTAGGGTTATAAGTGTAAACGCTTCCAAAACACATTAAAAACAGTTACAGATCCGATCTATGAAATCACATGTTCTAATCACATGTTCAGATCAGATGTTCCAACAGGGTAAGCACGTCCGTCCCTTTAAGACACTTTCCGCAGCTGCAGTACATCACTGGGGCACGTAGTCTGTGTCTGCCAGGACGGTGTTCATGAAGGACACGCATGAGTGAAGACTAGATGCAATGAAATGCAGGTGATAGAAGCTGTACAGATAAACAACTGGTGATTGGTTGCTGAGTAAAGAGCAGATTTGCATATTTCGTTCCTCTCACAGTAAGTCTGACTGACCAGCATTTGACTACCAGGTGTAAATGTGTGTAGCTAACATGCTATCAGGATTAAACAGGGAAATGGGGTCAGTGTTTGTTCGCCAGTCCCTTTATTTGCTTCATCTGTCCATCCACACGTCCATTTACCGTATGAGTTTAGTGTTGGATAGAGGGCTGTCAATCAAGCTGCTCATCAGCCATGCCCACACAGTTCTCAAGTCAGATTAGTAGTTTTTAAGCATTATATTTATTACATCTTGTATTTACTATTAAAGCTTTTCTGAATAAAATTGTTTAATATTGAATAATATTGTTTAACATTTTAAAATATTTGACTTGAATATTCTACTCTGTGACTTTAAAGGTAGGATAGCAAAAATGGCAAGTTTAAAAAAATCATCATGTAAATATGAAATATGAGTTTTAAGCATGTAAACATACCCAAATCTCATAAATGGCCTTAAGAGATAAAAAAAAAATAGAAGTAAAAAGTTGCATATGGGGCCTTTAAAACGGCCGCTGAACTGATTCTAAACTCATTAAACAGCATTTTCACGCCTATAACAGATTCAGTACCTCAACTAATCACACCTTACCTTACAAGTTATAACCTCAGTGTGGATCACTACATGTTTCACTAACGGCTAACAATGCAATGAATGACATCACTGGATCTGAAAGCACAGCCTGTGCCTCTGAAAGAGAAAGTGAGGCATCAGGTTACAACCCACAGAGTCAGTACCTTAACAGTTCCTATAGTGAATCAGCACAAACTGAATTGGAGTAAGCTCATCTTTAAAAGAAAAAATTAAAAAGTCTCCACCCTTTCAACGTCTCGAAAGAAGGTATTTCCTCGAATCCTTTTCAAACAAAAGCCTTTAAAGAGACCTTTAATAACATCTCAGTATTTGTAAACTGAGCCAGTTTTTTTATGTGGACTGTTTTAGATCCTTATCATTCCTGCTGTCATCACAAATTTTAATGTATGTCAACATAATTATATAATTATTAATTACATAATTATAATACTGTTATCTTATTAACAGTTATTACTTGGACCATTCCTACTAGCCCTGTTATTATAAAGTATTAATCATATAAGGGGATCATATATTCATATTGTTTTTAAATATTAAAGGGTACAAATAACAAAAAACTATTTTTCTGTGGTTGTGTTCATACGTTGGTGTATCTAGAGTGTCCACCAGCTCACAGACTGTGAAATAAGGCAAACCAGCTAGTTTCATTGGGCCTAAATCAGAAAACATGGGATTCAACAAGCCACTCAGATTCAGCTCCCTTTGTTACATCAACTGGGGGCTGATTAAAATAACCCCGCCCCATCTGAGTATCTCCACCCACCACTTTAGAGCTACCCCTCTGAAAGGGGGCGCCATTCATTTCCCAGAAGCGCCGGAGCCGTTAGTCTTATGTGGCATTAGTTAAGATGAAGTCAAGCTCAGGTCACCAACTGTTAATAGCTAATCTCAGTCAGCTATGCATGTGATTGGCTTCATTAATCAGGGGGCTTATATAAGGGGCTTTAACCTGCTCACTCTAGCTACTTTCCTGCATACCATCGTGCTGTGGAACACATACACACACTAGGGGGCAGTGTGTACACTTGCCCAGAGTGGTGGGCAGTGCTATCCATAGGATATGGATAGATGTTTTACTCAAGGGCACTTCAGTTGTGTCCTGTCAGTTCTGGGAATCGAACCAGCAACCTTCTGGTCACAAGGCTGGTTCCCCAACCTCCAACCCACAGCTACCCAGATATCTCCAGAGTGTTTATTGCTGTACTTGTTCCGTACTTGAGTGAACAGGCTCTGTGGACAAGGGGGTCCGGGTGAGCAGTGGCTCATTCTCATTTAAAGAAATAGACACTGTTTAGTTGACCAAAACATGTCACAGACTTTCATGAGGACCCCAGAGAACTGTGGATAAGGGGTCTCATTAATTGAAAAGCTAGTGTTGTATGATACCTGTAAGATAATCGCCACTAATGTGCCATTAATTAGTCATCAGCTTATACAGCTCCTGCTTGTGTTGAATCTAAAGCCCCCAGACACACTTACAAGAACCAACTGTAAGATTCACTGATATCACTAAATCCTAATTGTATTACATCCTCTTTAAAAATACAATCTCAGGGTCCACTGTTGGTTCCGGGGGTCCTAAACGACCTAAAAATGCCTCCCAACACATATACAGCTGTAAAGGTTGTAAAGTGTGTGTGCTTGTGTAGCCTAATATAGCTGCCCTCGTTTATCTTCTGCTTAGGTGGACCTACAGAGGACCTTCACATTCCGCAACTCTAAGCAGACCTACAATGGCATCCCAGTCATTGCAGCGAATATGGACACCACGGGTACTTTTGAGATGGCCCAGGTGCTGAGCAAGGTGAGCAGTCCTTCAGTACAGTCTGATTTTGACCCTATTTATAGATTTTTGTCAGAACCGAAACACATTTTAAGCAGTTAAGTAAACTTGTTTATGCTTTATTATAAATATATGGTGATTGTATGTGTGTACAAATGTTTAAAACTGGCTTTACTAGTTACGGACTGGCTGGAATTTTTGAGTTCTGCTCAACGTAAGTCACTGATAAGGCTTTTTGTAGTGTTAGGAACGTTTGGGTAGTAACAAAAATTCATAATTAAGCAAAACAAAAATAATAACCATAATTAAATTAATTAAATGGTTAAATTAAATGATTTTAGTCTAAAGTTCGAGTTAAAAGTTTAAAATGGGTTTTCAACCATGAAACTCTTTGAAGCAGATCCATACACTACACTGCCCATCAGAAGTTTAGAGACACCTACGTTTTTTTAAATATTATTAACCCTTTTAATTCGGGCTCAAAAGTAAGTCAGACTGAGATTTTATCTTCTATATCTTTGCAATAAATTCATTTCATGATTTAGGCTTTAGTGAATTCCTCAAAGTACTTGTATTTGATCATCACAAATAATTATATCTGTTTTAATAAACATAATTTTTGTATTACTGCCCTTCTAACACACAACATGAGTCATATTTGTTCACTATGACGTTTGATAGGAGCTGTTGACATTTGTAAACATTTGCAGTCAGGAACATATTTACAAACACTATTTTTGTTAATGAATTAAATAAATAAGAATTAAAATAATGATTTAAGATAAAAAAACAACATTTTTAATGAACACTTGGAACATTAAATAATGAAATAAACTGATTTTAATAGATTTACCAAAGAACTACTCAGTAGTACATACAATAATATAGGAAATGAATACGGGTCAAGTTTGAACCATGTTGTGCATTAGAAGGGTTTTGCTTAGCTTGTCCATCAGACAGTTAAAGGGCCCGTGTCAAGGAGTTTGTGGCTGTTCACATGTGTTATCATATTGTTGTGATGTCAGTACTGAAACATATCAGCTGTTTAAACCTCCTTTCAGCACCAAAAGAGTTTTAATAAGTGCTTTTAACGATAATCTTTGAAATTATTATGTAGATACAACCTGCTCTTTAGACTAAAACCACATTGATGAACATGAGACAGGATTGTGTTATATACCTGAAGTCGTAATAGCTGTTTAAACCAAGAGGATTGTACTTAGAATTAAAATATTAACAACAAGAAAGAATTAAAAAAGTCAAAAAACTTCTATTCTGTTTGTTTTCCCACTTCAGCACACGCTCTTCACCACCATCCACAAGCACTACTCCCTGGAAGAGTGGAAGACCTTCGCAGCCGAACATCCAGAATGCTTAGAGGTACCATCGAAGAACATTCACCAGTGCCAAAAGTCAGAGCAGCCAAGTGTATATAAACGTCTGTTCTCAGACTGGGTGCTTGTGATGTAAGAGAAACGAGGAGCAGAGAGCCAAGAAACTCTAGTGATTTAAGTTCTGCATGGAAGTCTTCAGGATTAAGGTTGGCTGCAGGGTTGATGTGTGTGAGGTGCTGGCAGCGGTAGTGCTGGATGGAGTCTTAAAGCACTTTCCTTTCACACTGAGACATAATTCTGAGCAGGAGAGTCTTTAAGTGAGCTGACCGTCTACTCTGGCTGATCAGAGGGCGAGGTTAAACGCCAACTGGTGGAATGTCCAGGGGTTTTCCAGCTTTCTGCCCAGTAAGTGCTGGGATAGGCTCCAACACCTCCCTCCATGACCCAGTAGCTGAAAAGATAGACTTTGTGTGAAGATGTAGATGCATGAAAAACTCATATCATCAAATTGGATGTCATGATATTAAGAACATATCAACTTCAGCAGTGCTGCAAAAATGATAGAGTGCCAAAGAGCGGTTGGTTAACAGCAGCAGAGGACATATATCATTAGATTTTGAAGCAATATAGAAAGAAAAATTAATGATGTGACATTATAATCATGCTTAAATGGAAATTTCAGTGGTTTCTAAAAAATAATAATAATTAATAAGTTATTTTTTAAGAGTAGTTTGAGTCAGAATGGGTTACAGTGATGGTGGTAAGAACCACACGTCCAAATGCTTCGAAAAGGCTGGCACAGCATGACAGGAAAGGCTTACAAATACACTGTCTGTAACCCGATAGCTGCAAAAAATCAGATTTCGTGAGTAATCCAATCAAGCTGTCCACATGCAATTGAGTAAGCAGATCTTGGTGTACAGGAGCCAGGCGGTAATCGGATTTCTGTTTTACAACCAGGCAATAAAGTCCCAGACATGACGCAACACCAAACTTAAACTTCGATTTGACACATCAAATCACTTTACCCAAAAATGTGAACGTGCATCATCTGGACTGTGAAGAATATTTACATCCTTCATTCATTCAGTATGTAGTTTCAGCTTCGCTCCAAACGTGTTTTGTTGCCACTGTATTAAACTGTTAGAGCCATTTAATGTATATTTTAGTTGAAAGCGTATATTGTAACTTTAGATTTAATTCTTCATTAATATTTCTGGTTTTTGAATTTGAGTAATATAAAGAGGAATGTAACTGTTTTAATTTGATGCAATCTGATTGGCTGCGGAATTTAGTAAAAAGCATGAGGACGCAAAGAAGCCAGCAGAAGCCTCGAGTCTCAGAGCATCACAGTCTTTTGACTGTCACGTTGTTTTATCTAGAAGTCAAGAATTAATCTTTTGTTTTGTATATTTTTAAATTCATAGTAAAGATACAAGCTCCAAAGAAAAGTCTAGGTTCAAGATCTTTTATTTTTTCAAACATGTTGCGTACAAAAGAACTTCAAGGTTCAAGGCTAGTGAGTCAGCACGCTGTAGTCACATAAACATTCATTCATTCATTCATTCATTTTCTAAGCCAGGTCATGGTTACATAACCTATCGTGATACAGTGGTCATGATTTAATATATCACGATATACTGTGAAACTGCAAGCAAAGTGATATATTACGATTTTTTTTAAATCCTACTATTAAAACACACCACTGTATGAACAGGTTTGTCAATGTTTACAATAGCATTGCGCCCTTGTGCTACTTGTTAATGTTGGAGTGGAGCTGAAAATGGACTACAACACTGCCATCTAGTGGTCAGACGTTTAAACACAACACACAGTGAGTCCCTGTCTGCCAGAATCTGTGTATCGATACTGTGTTTTTGAGAATCGATACAGTATCACCAAACAAAATATCCCGATTTTTCATATTTCGATATTTTCTTACACCCCTAGTCACGGTGGGGGTGTGCTGGAGACTACCCCAGTGCCCATTGGGCGGGAAAGGCAGGAAACACCCTGTACAGGCTGCTAGTCCATAACAGGACAGATACACACCCACACACACCAATTAGTCCGACTGCATGTGTTTGGACTGCTAAAATCCAGCTCTCTTATCATATTTCATAATTGGATTTCAAGGCCATATTCAGATGACAAGGGTGATACAGTGGCACAGTGGGGGGCACCGCCACTGAACAGCAAGAACGGGTTAGGTTTGATCTCCCAGCTGGACGACCATAGTACTTTCTGAGTAGAGTTTGTATGTTCCCCCTCTGAGAGTTTCCCACCACAGTCCAAACTTGTCCCTTAGGTGTGTCTGCCCTGCAATGCACTCGTGGCCTGTCCAGGGTGTTTCCTGCTTTCTGCCCCATAAGTGCTAGGATAGGCCCCAATAACCTTCCATGACCCAGTAGGATAAGTAGCTAAGAAGATAGTTGAATAATTTCCCCTTCAATATGACCAGGTTGACTTTAACTTTCAGTGCTTTTTCATATTCAGTTTTAATTTTTAGCTCCAGCAACTAGCTCCAGTGTTTTTTCTTTGAATGCTGGACTCTATAACCTGAAGATTCAACCTGCCTGCTCAGTCACTTGATAATAGGGACACCTATAGGACAACAAAATAAAAACTATGCTGCAGCTCTGCTTCTCTAAACCTGATTGGCTTCAATTCTGTTCAACTGTTTTGAAACCAGCCAGCCAGGCTGCTCTCTACAGCCTATCATAGGACACTAGGATCAGCACTCTGATACATATACTGGGTGTAAATCTAAAGCACCTTGTCTCCTCAGCATGTGGCGGCCAGCTCGGGCAGCGGCAAGGCAGATCTGGACAAGCTGTGCAGCATTCTGGAAGCCATTCCGCTCATCAAGTACATCTGCCTGGATGTGGCCAATGGATATTCCGAGCACTTTGTGGAGTTTGTCAGAACAGTCCGGGAGAAGTTCCCTAACCACACCATCATGGTGAGACGGCCGAGTCCTCTGTACTCGTGAAAAATAGGCATCAGCTGTCGTTCTGTTTAAGTGAAAGTCCTATTATTAATGACTCTACACTCTGGTGGGACCAAACAGGCCGGAAACGTGGTGACAGGAGAGATGGTGGAGGAGCTGATCCTGACTGGAGCTGACATCATCAAAGTGGGCATTGGGCCAGGTATATGCACAACGACTTAAAAGGGAACTTCACAGATTGTTTTTTTCAATATTACACATAATTTAATGCTTGAGATGTAAACACAGTCGTTTAGTGGTTTAGTGTGATTAATGCTTTGTTATAGAGACACTTACTGTGTCAGAACTGTTCACAGTGGTAGTGAATGGAACCAGACGTCCGCCTCTAAAAGCTGCCTCACAGCCTCGCATGATTATGAATGCACTGCCTGACAGCTGACACACTGTTATAATATATATTATATTGTTATTGTAAAGTTTTGCTTTAAAATCTTCACTATCAGTCAAAAAATCAGCCAAAAAAAATCAGTGTGTTTGGAGACACCTACCCAAGTTTTTCATATTTAAATTATTATTTATTATTTTAATTATTTACTATTTTAGTAGCAAAAATATTAGTAGGAATAACACATATAACACTATTTTTTTATATTATTATTATTATTATTATTATTATTATTATTATTTTAATACTTTTACTATTAGAATAATACAAATAAGAAAAAAATCCTAGGTAGGTGTGCCCAAACTTTTGACCGACAGTGTATTTCTCTGTTAATTACTTTTAATAGATGGACTCTTACTTTAGTAAACCCAACAACACATACAGTTCTCCAAAACTGAGGTACACAATGCTGTGCTACAGAACAATAGACACCAAATAACATATGAAATGCTAGTTTTAGGCCTAAAGCTCATGATCTACATCCAGATGTTTAATACTATTACTATTAAAATAATACAAATATGAAAATCATAGGTAGGTGTGCCCAAACTTTTGACTGACAGTGCATTTCTCTGTTAATTACTTTTGATAGATGGACTCTTACTTTAGTATACCTAACAACACATACAGTTCTCCCAGAGTCTCAGTGCTGCACTACAGAACAATAGACACCAAACAATATATTAAGTTTAAGCTAGTTTTAGGCCTAAAGCTCATCTACATCCAGTTGTGTGGTTAAGGGTGTGAGGAACTGAGCTGTGGGTCTGGCATTTAAGAAGCTAAAAGTACTGAATATAAAACGAATGCTGTGTTTGCAGGTTCTGTGTGTACCACCCGCATCAAGACCGGAGTGGGTTACCCGCAGTTAAGTGCTGTTATCGAGTGTGCAGATTCTGCTCACGGCCTGAAAGGACACATCATCTCTGTGAGTCGTCCATAATGAGTTGCACTCTTTCCTTTAAAGCAGAACATGTGAGCTGATCTGTAACATGAACTTCCACTTATGTTAGGCTTCCACAAGGGGGCAGCGTCTACCTGTGTAGGCCTGTGCTTTATGGCTGTACTGCAGATCAATGGAGTTTCTAAGCCTTTAAAGTCATTGCATCACTGCAGGCATCCAGCTGGTGAAGAGTTTAGATTTCATCCCTCTACAGAGTGTAGCCAGTCAGCCAAGACATGTTTGGTATCTGGAGTTTGCTACAGTAGTTCTGGGCTGGAGCTACGAGGCTATAGTACCTACTTTCAGGTAGTAGTGCTAATAGAGGCTTATGACTGGTTAATGACAGACACTGTATGACATGCTGCTGTCTATAAAAGTGGACTACACTGGAAGTCCATTGCTGATTCATCTTAAAGTCTAAATTTCCCTCATTATCTCCAGCGCAGTACT
This sequence comes from Megaleporinus macrocephalus, assembly GCA_021613375.1. Taxonomy (NCBI): domain Eukaryota; kingdom Metazoa; phylum Chordata; class Actinopteri; order Characiformes; family Anostomidae; genus Megaleporinus; species Megaleporinus macrocephalus. The sequence continues at coordinate 7,124,331 of CM038703.1, forward strand.
AAATTAGCAAACTTCCTATACAGTGTACTGTTACTGTTGCATTCAATACAGTGCTTCTCAAGCTGCTCTTCTCTTCCAGGATGGAGGCTGCAGCTGTCCAGGAGACGTTGCCAAAGCTTTTGGTAAGTGATGCTTATAGTAAAGTTCACAAATCATCCTAAAATCCATGCATGGACTAAGAGATCGCTCTATCTTCCTGTTGGTTGGTGTCCTTGTAGGTGCAGGGGCAGATTTCGTCATGCTGGGGGGCATGCTGGCTGGCCACGACCAGTGTACTGGTGAGGTCATCGAGAAGGATGGAAAGAAGTTCAAGCTGTTCTATGGGATGAGCTCAGACACAGCCATGAAGAAGTATGTAGGAGGTGTGGCAGAGTACAGGTGAGATGTAGGACCACCTCAGAGGAACTGGCCCAACAGGGTTTTAGTCAGTATGAGTTAAAGTGACAATTTTCTGTCTTCACCTCCTGTTCCTCCTATGATGTTTGCATCATCCCAGTTCATCTTAACATGCTCATTTTTCCACCCAGCTTCGATTCTTAGAATTTAACAGTTTTGTTTTGCTGTTGCTGTAAACGAGTGATGACAGGACCGGAGCTTACCACCTTCAGAAAATTCACTCCGAAATGTACGGAGCATATTTGCATTTTTTGGATGCTGCAGCTACAACATCAGCACTTTCAGACTCAGACTGTCTGCAGAAGAACTGAATGAGGTTTTCACCGCAGTCACAAACATGTTAAATTCAGATTTTTAGTGCATGGATGGTCATATGTAAATGACATCACAACCATGATAAAATCAGCTGCAATATGAATAGGTGGTTATATGTAAATGACATCACAACCATGATAAATTCAGCTGCAATATGAATAGGTGGTTATATGTAAATGACATCACAACCATGATAAATTCAGCTGCAATATGAATAGATGGTTATATGTAAATGACATCACAACCATGATACATTCAGCTGCAATATGAATAGGTGTTTATATGTAAATGACATCACAACCATGATAAATTCAGCTGCAATATGAATAGATGGTTATATGTAAATGACATCACAACCATGATAAATTCAGCTGCAATATGAATAGGTGTTTATATGTAAATGACATCACAACCATGATAAATTCAGCTGCAATATGAATAGATGGTTATATGTAAATGACATCACAACCATGATAAATTCAGCTGCAATATGAATAGGTGTTTATATGTAAATGACATCACAACCATGATAAATTCAGCTGCAATATGAATAGGTGGTTATATGTAAATGACATCACAACCATGATAAATTCAGCTGCAATATGAATAGGTGTTTATATGTAAATGACATCATAACCATGATTAATTCAGCTGCAATATGAATAGGTGGTTATATGTAAATGACATCATAACCATGATGAATTCAGCTTCATTGTGCACAGATGATCATAGGTAAATAACATCACAACCATGATACATTCTGCTGCAATATGAATGAATGGTCATATGTAAATGACATCACAACCATGATGAATTTAACTTCAGTATGAATGGATAGTCACTATGTAAATGACATCACAACCATTATGAATTTAGCTTCAGTATGAATGAATGGTCATATGTAAATAACATCACAACCATTATGAATTCAGCTTCAGTATGAATAAATGGTAATATGTAAATGACATCACAACCATTATGAATTCAGCTTCAGTATGAATAAATGGTCATATGTAAATGACATCACAACCATGATAAATTCAGCTGCAATATGAATAGGTGGTCATATGTAAATGACATCACAACCATGATGAATTCAGCTTCAATATGAATTGGTGGTCGTATGTAAATGACATCACATCTATGATGAATTAAGCTTCATTGTGCACCGATGATCATATGTAAATGACATCACAACCATGATAAATTGAGCTTTAATAAGAATGGATGGTCATATGTAAATGACATCACTACCATGTTGAATTTAGCTTCAGTATGAATGAATGGTCATATGTAAATGACATCACAACCATTATTAATTCAGCTTCAGTATGAATGAATGGTCATATGTAAATGACATCACAACCATGATAAATTCAGCTGCAATATGAATAGGTGGTCATATGTAAATGACATCACAGCCTTGATAAATTCAGCTGCAATATAAATAGGTGGTTATATGTAAATTACATCACAACCATGATAAATTTAGCTGCAATATGAATAGGTGGTTATATGTAAATTACATCACATCTATGATGAATTAAGCTTCATTGTGCACCGATGATCATATGTAAATGACATCACAACCATGATAAATTGAGCTTCAATAAGAATGGATGGTCATATATAAATGACATCACAACCTTGATAAATTCAGCTGCAATATGAATATGTGATTATATGTAAATGACATCACAACCATGATGAATTCAACTTCAGTATGAGTGAATGGTCATATGTAAATGACATCACAACCACGATAAATTCAGCTGCAATAAGAATTTGTGGTTATATGTAAATAACATCACAACCATGATGAATTCAACTTCAGTATGAATGGATGGTCATATGTAAATGACATCACAACCATTAGGAATTCAGCTTTAGTATAAATGGATGGTCATATGTAAATTACATCACAATTCATAATTATGAATTTTCCATGACAGTGGCTGCATTAAGCCGCAATAATGCTGCCTTTACATGTTAGTACTGAAACGTTGTTCTGGACTTTAAAGAACCTCACAAAGGTGCCAAGCCACCATGAAATCCCAAAACTGTACCCATATCGACTGTTTATTTAAGATGAAGAGAAGTCATAAGGAAACTTACTGCCATCACCTGAACGCAGCATTAGGGTGACAGCATGGGCCGCCATTATTGTTCTATTAACTTTTAAAGTCAGAAAAAAACCTCCTAACTTGACCTTCATCCTCATACCTGTGCGTGCAGGGCATCCGAGGGCCGGACGGTGCAGGTGCCCTATAGGGGTGACGTGGAGAACACCATCCGAGACATCCTGGGCGGCCTGCGCTCCACCTGCACTTACGTGGGAGCAGCCAAGCTGAAGGAGCTCAGCCGTAGGACCACATTCATCAGAGTCACGCAGCAGTCCAGCCAAATGTTCACCTAATATCCACACACTGTACACAGCACCGATCAGGGTACAACATCAGCCACACTCACAAAGCCTGCCGGCGGCCGCAGAGGCCCCAGAGCAGTAGAGCAACCGCTAAACGTTGCTGTGATCTGGTTAGAAGAAAACGACTCGGAAACAAACATACAGCCTACAGTACCTCACCTACTCCGTCCCAGCCGGGATGTCCAGATTTGTGCATGTTCCTTGGGATATGAGCATCTTTCGTTGGGACGACTGAAACACAGACACAATAAATCATTGCCGCAGGTCCCTTCTGTCTCGCTCAGGACTCTTGTGCTGTATGATAACTATACTTTCCCTTGAGCATGATTCAGCCTGTTGTTAACGTGTAAGCCTTTAAGCTCTCCAAGCATGGTGTGTGCGTGTGATGGCAGTGAAGACGGAGTATGCTGGGAGGTTGAATAGCCCTTAGGGAACACCATGCTTGGAGAATTCATTCACTGAAACTATGCAACAATGTTAGTGGTGAAGGGATGCCAGCCAGCACCGGCTTTGAGAGGAACAAAGGCAGCGCTGACTGTGTGAAACATTGTGACGGCTTCCAGGTGCGTGCCAGCACTTGACATTTAAGTTTTGCCGTGATTTGATCAGAGGCCGGCGCATAGCATACTGTATTATTCCCGTCTGCCTGCTTCCTTCATGAATGTACACTGGGTGTGGTGGGATGGAGCTGCCGATCCAGAGGAATGTGAAAGACTGCGTTGCATTAATGTAAGTGTGCTGATCATGTAGGTGTGCAGTTCAGGTCAATGGGACATATGAACATGTATGTGAGACCCTGTAACCTCTGGAGTAATAAAGGTATATGAGTGATGACTTTGTGAGTGGTATGTATACATTCTATGGAAAATCATGTTTGAGGTCCACCAATTTCTGCATAATTCCAGAGAAACGTACCGAACCAGAACTGTGGGGGTGTTTAAAGGTGCCATAGGGATGCATTCATTCAGTATTTTAAAGACTAAGCATCAGCTAATATGAAAATGTCAAACACATAACTACAGAGGAGTTTGAGATCCTAACTTGTGATTATTAAAAGTCAGAAAACCTTTTATTGTTAACAAATTTTAAAAAATACGGCTTAAAAGATTGTTTAGCTCCGCTCACTGTTCAGAAATCGCTGTAGGCGTTATGCCTGTGACGTAGATGGTGGACAACAATGTTAGAAGATGGACTTACAGAAATACAGAGTGACAGAAAGGTGTTGTTGTTTTTGGCTGCAGTAATTGGATGTACAGTGGACCCCCGTGCACAAACGTCCCAAAGACCCCCAAATATCCAGAAAGTGGACTAAATCTGTCAACTTTAAACAGCACAGACCGCCCTCTCACTCCATCATCTGTAGATCATTTCACGTCTGAAGATTATCACAGCTATGGGACGAAGACTAACACGACGACTGGATCTTAAGTCTGACTCTGTTCAACAATATGGGCGTGTAGGAAACCAGCGAGAGGAGTTCAAGAGCCTCCGTGTACGTGGAGGTAAACCAGGTAAGCTCAGTTACTGAGCCTGCTTTAGCTGATGTTAGCTAACGTTAGCTTCACTTGCTAAGTTTGGTGGTTCAAGTTATGCTAAGCTAATGTAGTTGAGTTATGAAGATGTATAGAGTCGTATGAGAGCGAGTTCCACTTTGATCATATTTACTACAATAACTGTACCTCTATATCTGAGTTTAGCTGGTTGCTAGGCTGTTGTTATGAATAATGTTGGTTATTTAGCTAGATAATGTTTACACTCAGGATGAGCTGCTGTTGTGGGTGTGGTTTGACTAAAAGTCTCAGGACTAAGTGATATGGTGGTCTAAAAGTATCAGGACTAAGTGATATGGTGGTCTAATAGTATCAGGACTAAGTGATATGGTGGTCTATTTCTACATTACAGCTCTTTCAAACTCAAATTCAGAAATATCATCAGAATCTGAAGAAGCAGCGCTGGAACATTCTCAGTCCCAGTCAGTCATAATGCTGTTGTACCGCAGAGCTGTTCAGTGTTGTTCACCAGGGAAATCACACGGTAGGGTTCAGGAATTTCCGTAGCGAGCTCAGGTTTTTCCGTCAACTAAATTAAATGAATCAATTTTAAGTCATGTTTATATATTTTTGATCTATTTCAGTATCTAAAACAATGTTGAATCACCAGGGGTGTCCATAAGTGGTGCTTAGCCTTTAAATTACTCTGATGTCTATGTAACTCATAAATAATGAGCAGAGCTCTGCTCTGATTGGCTGCGATCGCACAGACACAACACGCTGAAATAGACAAAATATAAAGTGAACCTCTGTGTAAATAAGTTCCTCATACTATTTAGATAGCTATGTTAGTTACTTGGAGCTGCTAGCATCTAACGTTACCTATACTGGCTACACTCTTTCATCTGAACATCAAACACAAAGTAGATTAAAGGTGTCTCTGTGAAACTTTCAGTTGAAGATGATCTGCTTCAACCAGCACACAGTGATCCACTCACACAGCATGGCTGCTACTTACAGTTACTGTTGGAGGTTGTGGTGCTAATAAAGGTGGAGCTGCTCGTCTCTTCAGTGTTGAACGCTGAGCTGAAGTGTTTGAGAAACTATTCACAGTGACATGCGCCAACTACAGAGTTAAAAATGTTTGAAATCCTGTTAAAGAGCTGAAGATCCTATTCGCCAGCTTGTTGCACCCATTGTTAAAAATGTTAAAGATAAACATCACTGGCAGTTTGGTTCCTTGGAAAAGTGCTGAGAACCCCTTTAAAGCCTGGAACGCTGGGTTTCTCTACATAGTAAATGTTGGGAGTGTAAGTATTTAAGTCTGTTAAATAATAGTTTAAGATTTTGAGCTCAGCCTGTTTTATAGTCCCTTTTTTGTAAAAGCTGGATTTGTATTTAAAGAAAAGTGTTTGAACTTCACAGTATGTATAGTTCTATGTACTCAACTCTCCTTATTCAACTATATACAATAAAAATACAGTTTTACATTCCAGGGCACCCTTAATACCTCCACACAGAACGCCTCTTACACTAAATGGCTATGAATTGGTTGCCTGAACGCTTATGTCTGATGAAAAGCTTTATGTCTAAATTGTATGTTGAAAAGCTGGTCATGGCAGACGTACATTCAAGGGTTCATAAGAAAATACAGCACCAAAAGAAACCTGTTTCAGGAGAGGGTGAGATGTCAGATAGATTTCTATTCCTGTTGGTCCTTTCATCATGAAATTGCCACACGGTGTAAAGGACAGCTACGGCTCTCAAACGAGACAGAAAAATAAATATAAAAAAAAAGAATACATCTTTTTATGGACAGTGACAACATCTGAAAACGTTGATATAAAAAGACTTGGGCTGCGTCCGAGATCGCGTACTTCCATACTGAACAGTACGCAAAAGCAGTACGCGAGAACGACTAAGGTGTCCGAATACATAGTATTCCTTAAGCAGTAAGAGAAAAGTCCCCGGATGACGTATTCAAAGCGAAGGAAAACCGTGGTGAAACGCGGTACGCCGGCTGTGTGTACGTAGCTATGGCTAGTAAGCTGCCGCTACAGAAGTTAGCGCTAATTTTGAGGTAAACAATGATTAAATTCCTCTCCGAGCTACAGCTAGACACTGTGTGAGTACATATTCAGACAAACACGCAGAACAGTGTCACAAACAGTACCTAAGTCAGTAAACGGGGCTTTTAAATGAATAGCAGTGGTGGTCTGACGTCTTGCATCACAGGACGTTGGTAAGATGGCGGATGTAGTGCATCTGAGGTTGCGTGAATACTAAACACTTGCACACTAAGGCCGTACTCACACTAGGTCTGTAATCCAGGCCCGGGCACGTTTCCCAGCCAAAGCATGGTTTGTTTGACTAGTGTGATCGCTCCAAACCGTACTTGAAGAGGTGGGCCAGGGCACGATTCGCTTGGACACAGGCTCGGTTCGCTTCTAGTGTGAGCACCGTCCGTGGCCAGGCCTGATTGGAGCCGCGTGTGATTGGTTTATTTTGCTGGAACTCAAACATGACGTCAGTGATGCGACTCTCATGTTAAACAATCATGATGTCCATTGTGTTGTGCTCGGGCGCGGATTGATAAAGGCAGTGTGAGTGCAGGCCAGCAGGGGAGGGGGGAGTGGGGAGGCCTAGTGTGAGGCAGGCAGTGTGAACTAGCTCCAAATGAGTACGTACTGTTCAAGTACGCGATTTTGGACACACCCGTGGATCAGCTATATTTGTGTTATGGGCATCATAACCTATTGGTTCCTGTCAACACCACTGTCAAGATACGTTTCACTGCAGTGCACCATTTCATAGCAACCACTCCGAGTGACTTTTGAAAAGTTGTTGGTGTTTCATTAGATCAGTTTCACAGACGAGTTCATCTAGAATAGATCTTCTCAAAAGAATATATCTTCCTCATACTGTACATTTGTATTTACCCTCTGTCTGAAATGCTCTGTTAGAGTGTCTTTAGGCCCCGCCTCCTGATGAGCCCAGTGAGCTGTGATTGTTCAGCTTGCCCACTCGGTTCTGACTGGCCAACCGTCAGAGTAGTATCCTGCTACAAGCTCCGCCCCCACACTGCGTGGCTGTTCTTACAGTTGCATCACTTCTTCACTATCAGTTTGAGTTGGAGTCCGAAACATGAAAGTCTGGCAGAACGAGTTGGTGGATCACCTTCAAGCTAGACTGGAGCTGGAAGTTTTAGAGTGGTCAGTTTGACTGTTTTAGCTCTCTGTGTGTTGTATGAGGACGTGCCAGTGGGCAGGTGATGAGGACTATGTTATATGATGATGTCATGTTGTAACAGAGTAAAGGCTGGAATTCCAGTGAGCTGTTTCAGGTTTCTGTGGGAGAGAGTTTCTAACTCTGGCATGTACTTTGGACTTTAGAACTTTGCAGAACATGTACATGCACAAAATACTCCAACACACTAAAGGTAAAAGAAACTATTGCTATTATTACATTGATAACAATACATGAAAAATTACTATTGTATCTACTAGTGTAGTCCTTTTGGAGCTATCGGGCCCGTTAACCCCTCTCCACCCCGGTTAATGTTGCATTGTTTAGTGTTTAGAGAGGCGGTGAGTTATGCAGGTGCTGAGTGAATGTGTGCTAATTGTGTTACGCCCTGCTTTCCACAGAGTGCTGGGGGTTTCGGTGTCTGCGATTAGATCTGATTATGCCGTTGGTTGACACTTATTTAAATGAATGAGGCAGCTACTAATGGAAGCTGATACTCAAGACAGCCACCTCATCTCACACCCACACTGCATTACCGCCTCCATCAGGATCTGCCCGATCGGCACAGGAGCCCAGGGAGCCACGGTGCTGTGTTTTTCTTTCTGACGGAGAGCACGGTATATGCACCTACTGCCACATTTTGGTGGGCATGATCTCCTAGCAACAAGCCCTTGTCATCCAAGAAGGAGAAACAGATCCAGCAAAGCCAAACCGTCCACACAAAACAGGTTTTCTGAAGAACCAGTATGTCCAAAATAGCAACCTTCTTTATTTTCAGTGTAAGTCAATGGAACAAGATAGTATTTTTTCAAGTGGTTTTGGAGCATTTCTATTGGTCCATTCATCATGAATTCATCACACAATGTTTGTGGCAGCTGTGACATTGAAATGATGCAGGAATATAAAAATTGGACAAAAATGGAGATACGTTTTTCATTGGACATATATATATATTTTTTTTTTTGTTGGACATTTTATGTTGTCTACATAATTTGAACACTCCAATGGTTGTTTACATTGTGTTTAAATTTTATGGCTTTAGAAGTGCTCCAAAATAGCTTGGAAAAATTCTGGTTCCATTGACTTACATTGAAAATAATGTATGTTTTGGTCTCTCCTGTAAAGTTGCAATTTTGGAGATGTTTATATATATTTATGTCCAACAAAAAATGATCTATATTTTTGTCCAATTTTCATTTTTCTACATCATTTCAATATATATATATCTGTGTGTTTGCATTCATATAAATATGTGTGTATGGCTGCCTTTGCAACAAAATGATTATTTTTCATGTGTAAATTTTGGCCCATTTTAGTCTAGTGATCACAAAATATGTCAAAAACCGAAAAACAACAAAAATGGATAGATAGAAGGTTTGCTCCTGGCAGCATATAAACACTACTGTGCAAAAGTCTGAGGCCCACAAGCTTAAAAAGCCTTTATCTGATCAATAAGTGTATGTTCACCAGTAAGATCACCAGATCTGATTAGAACAGATGTAAATAATCATACATACAATACAAAGTAACATGAATATGTTATTGTGAGAGAAGTAGATCAGATCTTGATCCAGTTTGAAGAACAAAGTTAGGTTCCAGATTTCTCCTGGACGCCCCAGACATTGTATGAATGTATTCAGTTCCTTCAGCAGTAATCTTGATTTAGCTTAATGAAGAACTGAGCAGTCAAAGCAGGTATTAGATGAGAACTATAAATCATACTGGGTTGTTTAGGAGAAGCTTGGAAAGAGTTAAATAAACACACTGATGTATGTAAAAGCACTACTTACTCTATTAATACTGTTTTTAAAAAATAACATAAAACAGCTTTTGCACAGTACTGTATATGTAGGTATGTGTATATATTGGACATGAGTCTTTTGATGTCAGGGGTTTAATTCTCATAATGATTGCAGTGTTGATTCACAACAACTCAAAAAGTCCACGAATGGCTATTGGCACTGTAATTTTATTAGTACGTGTATACTGAAACAATAAACTTTGTACTGGTATACAGACGATTTCTTTTTTTTTCCTTTTTTTTAAACAAATTTGTTCACAACCTGAATCAAATATTGTTTTTTGTGTTATTCTGAATAATGAAATAAGTTCTAACTAGAAAACCGGCAAGCACCATCAAAGAAAGGGACCATAAAATCCGAGAAAATGGACGTGAGTGTATCCTACAAATAGACACACCACAATTAGAAAATAGAATTTCAATTCTCGAGTTTTTATATTAGTTTCCATTTTTAAAAAAAGCTAGTGCAAGTACAATATTTTACACAACTTACAGAGTATGCACGCATATGGAAACAAAAGGAAATTAACAAATAAAAATAATCTCCGTTCACAACAGAAGTTCCTACTTAGGCCTTTTTTATGCAATTTTTATATATATATATATATATATATATATATATATATATATATATATATATATATATATATATATATATATATATATATGCTTTCTTCTTGTACTAAGTAAGGTGCAAAACATTACTCCATCTCCCAGGACTGCTTCTTGCTACTGGCCCGTATCCTCTGTGTCGACCCCGAGAGTACTGCGCCTCGGGACCGGACGTGACATTCATAGATTTTACATTTAACAGTCTTACATACGATAAGACCAGTAACTCCAAAGCTCTGAAACCATATCACGTACAGTTCTCTCTAAACACTGCGTCCAGCCATCGTCTTCGTCCCTGTCGAGCGGCTCTACGTCCTTTTTTTGTTTTGTTTTGTTTTGTTTTACGTACGATGGCAATTGAAAGAAACTACAAACGGCCTCCGTTCTCCTTCCAGTGGAAGACATTAAACCTCTTCATAACGACAACAACACCCTGTAGCGCTCATGTCCGGCGTGTCCGACACTACTGCAGCGACCGCGCTATCCTGTGGAATGACCAATGGCTTCCTCTCATTCACTGCCCTCAGGATCATAATGTACGAATCAAAAGAACCCTACAAGTGGCAGGAAAAGCGTGCACACTTAAAAAAAAACAATAAAACAAGAACTAACCCCACCCCCATTCAACCCATACCCCTCATCCCCCATTCAACCCATACCCCTCATCCCCCCATTCAACCCATACCTCTCGTCCCCCCATTCAACCCATACCTCTCGTCCCCCATTCACCCTACTTCTCAATTATCAATGAGTAAGGTGGTCATTTCACTGGAGGCTCACTAGTTGGAGCTTCAGGCCTCAGTTGTAAAAAATAAAAGAAACCTGCTTTTTCACTCTCGGGGGGGAAAAAATGTACATCCTCCGGTCATTAATTCTCTATCATATATAAAGTTTTTGTACTGACTTGTTTTACTTCAGAGGCGAAAGAAGATGGTGAAATACAGATTTACATGGATTGAGCATTCATTGGCAACATAGTGGTACAAAATGGACTTTTTTTTTTTTTCGGACAGCATATTAAAACAATTTCTGGATAAATACACACACCAGCCGAAAGGTCGTCGATTGCTATATACGAGGATGACGTTGGGGATGCGAGAACAGCTTTATACACGTCGGATGTGGCCCTCGGGGTCCAAGCCGGCGATTGTCGACTGGTCCTCGGTTTCAGTTCCGGGTTAACCAAGGCTCGGACCTCGCAAGACCCGTAGCGTCCCAGAGAGGAGGGGTTCAGAAGAAGTCTCTCGCCGTAGAGGGTTTCCTCTCCAGGCCTAAGACAGCTGGGTACGAGGGCCGAAGAGGCGGGGCTGGGGAAGGAGAACAGGACGGCCCCTCTCTATGAGTGAGTGTTTGTCAGTTGACCAGCTCAATCAGGACCGGACATCTCGCCGCAACAAGACGCGCGTGCCTCCGTCCTCGAGAGGAGTGCGCGAGGTGTACTATCCAGCATGGACACAGCTGAATGACAAGATTCATCGTCATCATAATAGTCATAATTATAATAATAGCAATAAGTAACTGATCAATAATAAACAATCTACCCATATTACGAAGCCCACACACACACACACACACACACACACTGTATAGGGTCAAACAGAAAACCATAAAGGTGGGCTTGTTGAAGTTTCTCAGCCTGAGATTATTAAATCCAGCGGTTTGGACATTGACAAGACGTCAAACAACAGTCAAGTTGAACAGAGGACTCCTGGTTGATTTCAGTTCAAACAAAAATAATAAAAAAAAAGAAAGAAGGAAAAAGAAAAATCTGGTGGGAACACGACTCGGAGGACTTTAGTAGAGACTCAAAACAAAAGGAAAAATATACATGCTTCCGAATTTCGCACCAACATTCTTTTCTTGTCATTCTGTGCCAGTAAAACAAGGAACTTGGTGCCCCCCAGCGCCGGCAAGCGCTCGCTAAAGCGCGGCCCACCGCGAGACCAGAGTGCTACACACAAGTCGACGACAACTAACACATCGGAAGAGAATGAAACCTGTGCACGTGTGGTGCGACGTCTGGTTCCCTTCGCTGGTACTGGAGGACCCTGTGCCCCACCTCACACCACACATGATCCAACCTATTGGCCACACCAATGTAGAAAGCTGGGGGTCCACCAGGACCAGGACCAGGACAAACTTTAAAATAATAATAATAATAATAATTAATAAAAGAAATGGACTGTCTAGCCTCGACCTCTCAACTCGTTGGACCCAAGAACGAGCGGAGAGCGAGGCGGCCTCTTTTCTCTGTTTCTCTCCCCGGCCGGCTCTCTATTCTCATGAATGTTACACCCGGAGAAAGCCCTCGGCGCCGCGCCCTAGCCTTCTCCTCGGATTCGAAAGTGCTGAAACAGTTTCATAAAGTCTACTCTAGAAATGACGAAAGAAAAAAAAAACGTGCATTTTTTATTTTCTGTTCATTTCTACAAAAAAAGTGGTCCCCACTCGAATGAGGTTTGCTTTAATATATATTTATATATATTTATATATATGCGTTTCTCAGTCTGGATCACTCGAACAGGTGAGGATCAGGGCCTGTGACGTCACGGATGACGAGAAAGCAACGCGACCAGACAGACTTTCTCACACAGGACATAAATACAGTCTGTAACTGCAGACAAAACACAGAGCACGCAGACAACGCAAGGGGGAGGGGAGGGGGTCATGTGGGGGTGGCCCAAGCACTGGGGCAAGTTTAAACATACATACATACATACAAGAGTATTTGAGTTTGCTACACAGACATGTAGGACTAGACCGTCACGTCTGCTTCGCATGCACGCTTCTTCAGACACGCTCCTCATCCCTGAGTAAAGCCCGAGGAAAGATTTGTGACGTTAAAAACAAAGAGAATCACGGTAAAAATCAAAACTAACAAACAAACACATCAAGCCATGGTCTCCGATCGGCCAAAACCCACCCGCAGGCCAGAAAGTAAAACAAAACAAAACAAAACAAAACAGCTATGTATTGAGAAAGAAGAGAGGAAATGCAAAAACTGTGCAAAAAACTGGACAAATGCAACGTAATAGCTGAGTCAGCGTCTCGAACAGGCGGCCAAGTTACAGTCCCTGGTGTGAACCAATACAGAGTCAAGTCGTACTGATCTGTCACAGACACATCACGTATGTAACGAATGAGTAATGCTACATGTATTCTGCGTTCAGGTTTTTTTACAGCCGGAAGGGACTTGTGTATGACGGAGGTCTGGTTCAAGAGGTTCTGCTTGTGGTCTTAACAGAGCAGAACCTCTCGAACCAGACCTTCACACGATCATGTCCTTCAGACTTCCATTCATAAATACGCTTTAGGTTTTACTGGGAAAGCTCACATTCCAGTTGGTAAGCTTTGTGGATACATACTCATGGAATTCCACAGAGGCCAGGAGATCTATCTAGGCTGGTATCTTGAGATCATGACTTATCATCATGACCGCTGTCTTGTGAGGACGATAAACTAAAGTTGTGTTTTCTTGATATCACAGCATGTTTGTCTTGTGGCCTCAAGAAAACAACTTTTATTATAAAGACATAGATAACAAGCTGTGAGACTTTTGTTATACAGAAATCTCAAGAAAAGTAAGTTGTGATCTCAAGAAAAAACCTTTGTTATATAGAGATCCCAAGAAAAATAAGTTGTGGTCTCAAGGAAACTACTGTCGTTATATAGAGATCTCTAGAAAAATAAGTTGTGATCTCAAGAAAACAAGCTTCGTTATATAGAGATCACAAGAAAAGTTGTGATCTCAAGAAAACTACTGTTGTTATATAGAGATCTCAAGAAAAGTAAGTTGTGATCTCAAGAAAACTACTGTTATATAGAGATCTCAAGAAAAATAAGTTGTGATCTCAAGGAAACTACTGTCGTTATATAGAGATCTCAAGAAAAATAAGTTGTGATCTCAAGAAAACAAGCTTCGTTATATAGAGATCACAAGAAAAGTTGTGATCTCAAGAAAACTACTGTCGCTATATAGAGATCTCAAGAAAAATAAGTTGTGATCTTAAGAAAAAAAGCTTCGTTATATAGAGAACTTAACAAAAATAAGTTGTGATCTCAAGAAAACAAGCTTCGTTATATAGAGATCTCAAGAAAAATAAGTTGTGATCTCAAGAAAACAAGCTTTGTTATATAGAGATCTCAAGAAAAATAAGTTGTGATCTCAAGAAAGTTGTGAGAAAACAACTTTCGTTATCTTAAGATCATAAGAAAAATGAGCTGTGATCAAGAGAAAATAAGTTTTGTCTGAATATAGACCACTTTTTTACATTTGAAGAAAAAGAAGTCAACTTGAGAATCTTGTTATCTTGAGATCACAAGAAGCAACTACTTTCACAATTTTTTTACTTTGAAAAAACAACTTTCAAGAATTTGAGATAAGAAGAAAAAGAAGTTGCCATCTTGAGAGAACAACTTTCGTTATCTTGAGATCATAAGAAAAATGCGATGTGATGTGATCTAGATAAAACAAGTTATGTTGTTCAAAGATAGATATAAAGTTGTTGAGAAAACAACTTTTGTTCATTTTTGACATTAGAAGAAAAAGTTGTCATCTTGAGAATCATATCTTGAGATCACAAGAAAAATACGTTCTTAAGAAAACAACTTTCTATTATCTTGAGATACCAAAATGTGAGGAAACAACTTTTGTTCATTTGTAATCACAAGAGAAATTAGTAATCTTGAGTAATCTTGAGAAAAGAACACTTGTTATCTTGAGACCACCACAAAAACAAGTTGTCATCTAAAGATAACAGTCCAGATAGGTATAACTACATAAAGGCCTCTTTGAATGTAGTAGATACAAGGGTTAACAGTGGATTCCTATGAGCTCTGGATCATTTGCTGTTTATATCAGCCAATAGGAGTCAGTCGGTGAACGGTGAAAAATAAAGGTGCTATGAAAGTGTTCCTCGGAGAGAAGATAGAAGAACCACTTTTCTAAATCAGACATGTAAGGGTGGAGAACCTATTAGAAAGTTTGAAGAACCTCCACGTGACGTAAAGGCTCTGTCAATGTGAGGTTTTCCCAAGTTTTCCTACCTTTTATTAGCAAGAGTCTTAACTTTTTCAAGTACTACGGAGTTCTTTTACACAAAATCATCAGATCAGAGACACGTTACTCAAGTCCTAACAAACAGGGCTGACGGGTACATGACAAAAAACAGACAAGACAAAAAAAAAGTGCTACACATGGCACAATCACGGGAGAGCTAAAGCCACACGTTTCTTACTAAGATACTAAAACTGAATTTCCTTGATTGCATTGCATGCAGTACTGAGCAGAAGTCAGAGACCACCCTTCATTTCCTTAGTCTCAGAAATGACCAATAAGTAAAAGTTATTCATTCGTTCTGAAGTGGACAGACTCCTAACAACCACCCGGAAGACCCGACAGACCACCAAAACTGTTCTCGTCAGATAAACATCACTTGAAGCTTTCAGCTCTGAGATTAAAAGCCACTCTTTTTTTAGAGACACCTCAACACTATGGGTCTGAAAGGATGTGTAGCTGTTCTAGAAGCTCCTCACTGAGAAAAGCAGATACAGACACATCAAACAAAGAAGCTGCTGCTGTTCTCAGAACTATGGACTGACCACCCCAGATTCCAGAACCTCAACATCACTGAACAGTGTTTAGGGTCGTCTGACAGTGAGGAGCTTAACCAACGCCTAAGACTGAACTTTGGAGGTGTGGAAGAAGATCCCTGTAGACTTCAATGAAAAACTGAAGGCGAGCAAGTGTGGAAGTTGTGATAAAGACACTGTAAATACTGAAAACACGATTGTTGAGGCTTTTGTATCATTTTCTATTTGACGCTGAAGAATGAATAACTTGTACTTGGTGGCCATGGCGATAGGAGAGGATGAAGGAACACCCTCTGGCTTTCGTCCAGTACTGCTTATTCTATGGAAAACTTTTGGTGCCAGAAAGTTTCCAGAAAGTGGAGAGTGAATATCGTCCAAAGAAAATCAAGTATCCTGAAAATGTCAACTTTACAGGAGAGGCCAAAAACCGTCTTTACTTTCAATGGAAGTCAATGGAACCAGAATGTTTTCTAAGCTATTTTGGAGCATTTCCATTGATCCAATCATCATAAAAGTTTGAGACCATGTGAAGGACATGTATAGATTTCAAAGTCGGGTAGAAAATGGAAAATCGGAAAAAATGGTACTTGGTTTTCTTTGGACAGCGACGCTATACAGGTACGCGTCAACGTAAGAATGCATGGGTTCCTCCATCTGCGTCTAAACAGCCTTTGTTCCACGTTCACTCTCATAACACGCAGGATATCAGAGCATTAAAATACTGACTGGGTTCTATGGCTCTAAAATGAAAAGGAGGAAGAGAGAGAGAGAGAGAGAGGAAGAGAGAGAGAGAGAGAAAGAGAGAGAGAGAGAGAGAGAAGTAAAGAAAGATCGTGTGCTGGGGCTTTGCAGTTGCACATACAGGCCGAGCCATTAAAGGTAGCTGGCGGTTGTGGCAGGTAAACAGGTGCGAGGCGTCACTGGTTTTGCATGGGTGTACCTGAACAGGGTCTAGAGGTCACTAGCAGGGGGGAGGGCTGAGGCGGGATCGGAGGGACAGACGCTGTCACTGCATATATATACGCTTTACATTTCTCCCTGAAGATACAAAGGGCTGGCCGTGCAAACTGCGACGAGGAGGAGAACGCCGGATAGTGGAGCGACGACTGAGCTTCCGTCTTTCCCGTTTCGATTCTGCTTTTTGGTTTGAATACTGGAGTCTGGGGTTATTGCTGTGTCATTATTTGGAATGCTTCTTATGTATACCTGTAGCGGACGAGAGAAGCCGTCGGATGAAAGGCCAACAACAGCACAGAAATCAAGGTTCAACACAAAAAGGCAACGGCGAAACGATGAAGAGCTAAAACGAAAACACACAGCTCTACGGTTTGGCCCAAAGCTGACGTCTCACAATCACAATCACATCTTCTGCTGAAGCCTCACGTCTCGAAGCACCTTACCTACATGCTTACGCACTCTTCAAAAGAGAGAGAAACGAAAAGACGAAATGATG
Organism: Megaleporinus macrocephalus; assembly: GCA_021613375.1. NCBI lineage: Eukaryota > Metazoa > Chordata > Actinopteri > Characiformes > Anostomidae > Megaleporinus > Megaleporinus macrocephalus. The sequence continues at coordinate 7,141,661 of CM038703.1, forward strand.
AAGAACGAAAGAAAAAGCAAAGGAACAAAATGCACGGTTGTGATGTTAATCTGATAAAAACCCTGTTTTATTATAAAAAAATAAAGCATTTTCAAATTGAGTATGGGGTGCATTCACCCACCCACCACCATCAGGCCATCCATCCACCCAATCATCCATCCATCCATCCGTCCGTCCATCCATCCAAGCATCCATCATCACCATCGCCCACCCTGGCCAAGTCGACCGATTCGAATACACCTGCCGTTCAATCGGAGAGCTCAACAAGCTGCGCGGGCTCCGGGCCGTGGCTCCTCCTCACTACCCCACATTGTGTGTTTCTGTGTGTGTGTGTGTGCATATGTGTGCATGTGTGAAAGTGTGTGTGTGTGTGTGTGTGTACTGGACAGTCCTCAGAAGCGCCTGTGTGGGTTAAGTAAGAAAGGAGTTGAAACAACTAATCAAATCAAATCAAATAGGAGGCCACGTCGGACCGGCAAGCCGAGCGAACTTGTTAAGCAACTGCTACATTTCAGTAAAATGGGTTTCCAGCCGTGGCTGAAAACGAAAATAATAATAATAATAATAATAAAAAGTCATGTTACTACCTCTCCAGATGTGCAAACTGCAAGATTCTCTTAAGTAGAACTTTAAACAGAAACACTGGACAAATATGTCGGTGACCTTTACAGACGGGCTGCATTCGTGAGGCTGCACGGACCTCCAGACAGGTTCCAGCGTAGTAGTGAGTGTATACATGACTACTGACACTGACCACCATGAGAGCGGACGTCCTGTAGCCTCAAATGCTGCCCTTCAGTAAAGTGTTACCAATATATATATATATATATATATATATATATATATATATATATATATATATATATATGTACACATACACGTATACCACATATACCACTCACACACACAGAATGTACATGTTCACACGCATAGCACGCCCACACACACCTATACGCTTTGTATTTTCACATGTTTGTCTTCAGTGTCACTGCATACAGTGATTCAGATACATTTCTACACGTCAATGTACAAAACAAGACATATACTCCACACGACCAGGGAAGCGTGTGTGTGTGCGTGCGTGCACTTGCGCATATGCATGCATGCACATCCACAGACGTACATCACAAACAAACGTGTACAGGACACCCTTAAGAAGCCCACTGAAATTTTCTGTGTCCAGAGTTTCTCACATGCGCTTTCTCTCTCTCTTGCTCTCTCTCTCTCTCTTTCTCTCTGTCTCTCTCTCTCCTCGTGGCATATTTGGACAGTCTGGTTAGCTGTACTCCTGCCTCGCACTCATACGCTCTCTGTTCCATGATTACACTGGCAGTCGCTTCATGGGCCGTGCCCACGCGGTGGTCGGACGCCCTTCTAGCCCCCCCGTTAAAGGAGAACCCCATGTTATGCTTGAGGCCATAATTAAAGCACTGAATAGTCAAGTTGTGATGTGAGACCGCTGTAGAAAACCTAAGCAGGGTCCTTTAGAGTGAGCGGTGGTGATAGGAACCAGACGGACCTACATCACCGAAAGAGGTGATGCCAAAGTCGTGGGGCAGGCCGCTGTGGCCAGCAGTGCAGGGGGCAGTGGTGGGGGGGGTGGGTGCAGTGACCTAGGGCACAGTACACAGGTTGCTGGCTCAAGGTTTTATTGATGATTTATTCTTTTCAAGTCATTTAATGTTTGTGCAATGTTTTTTAAGGCCAATGCGTAAAATACAGGGGGTCCTGGTGGGGGGGTGGTCCCTGAAGATAAACGTGTTGTAACATTAAGCTGCCCATACGAATGCTACTTCAAATGCTTTCTCCATTTCGTTGATGTTGGAGCGTCAGATGCGTCAATGTGAAGGTGCAAGCCAATGCTGGAGTAGACAGCAAACATGGGACCCCCTACCCCCACACACCAGGGGGTATTTTGCACACTATGTAAGGCAAAATAGTACCAAAGATAGTCCTCTATTTTATCACCATCAACAGTATCTATGGTGATTTACTGGTGATTTTATATATTAAATAAAAAGCTGAGCTTGTGAGGACGCCTGGTTACCATCACCACCACTATACAGAATCCAGAGCCAGTAAGTTTCGTCTCTACGAGCTGTCCCATCAATTCACTTGTTACTTCCCAGTGATGGAATTATGCTTGAAATGTGAAAATCTGGTGGAGTTCTCCTTTACGAGGCTCCTCTACCTCTCTGCTCTCGTCACCATTCACATTCATTCTGTTCACAGATCAAGGGGCACCTGGGAGCGCCCCAGCTTTTCCACAGAACGCTACACTCCCCCCCCAACCCCCCCCCCCCCGGCAGTCGAATACAACATACTGTACAGTACTGTGTTCATGTTCAAAGATCAATTCATAATAATAATATTAAGAAGAAGGAGAAATAATAATAATAACAATAATAATAGTAATAATAAGGACTAAATTGATTAAAATAACTATCTGCTAGTGAGTGTGACAGGTGCGTAAAGTGCTTCGTCCACCTGTCCCTCCCTTCTCAGGCGACTTCCTCTCACTTTCTCTCCAATTCCAATTCGTCTCTATTTCATTACAATGATGAGGTTGCACCGAACAAGTCGTCTCTTCAGCCCTCTACGTATTACTCGACCCACGTCCTCACACGTATACATAGACAAGAACCCATTCTGTGTCTACATGAGTGAAGGTGACCCCTGATAGCAAGGTTTACACATTCATTACCAAAAAATAAAAAATAAAATAAATCTACCCATCAGGTCAGACAGGAGGGTTTAGGAAGAGAACGAGAAGCAAAACTACCAAAGAAACGAAAGCAAAAGAATAAAAAATAAAATAAAATTTAAAAACAAATACACGAAGGCCTTCTCTGAGTCTGTTAGTATAGCATACGTCCCTCTTTTCCTAAGGAGCAACTGGCACTGCGTGATGACGCGTCTCGGACTCGGATTGTATTACAGCAACTATGTACCTCAGTATTCGGGCGCACGCCTCGAAGCTACGCCTCGGATCTCTTCGCCCTGGGCTTCGGATTGTCTCTGCGCTCAGGCCTCGGATAAAGCTCAGATGAGACTGCTTGAGCAGGATGGCTGACATCATGTGAACTCCTGCAGCCAGTGAAGGAGTGATTTCCGTCCTGCCTCCCTGAGCAATGTCATCCGCGCCGAACCTCCATGCTCGAATACGGATGGAGCCTGGGACTAAAGGCGTCCCCCTTTTTAGTGCTACTTCGGTGGGCGCCCTTCAAAATAATCAACCCCCTCGTGGTATGATGGTATGAAATAATAATAATAATAATAATAATAATAACAATAAAAAAAAGTTAAAGTTAGACAGGGCTGAAAAAGGTTGGGAGATATCTTGTACCCTGGAGGGCATCATGCAGTGCTCAGGTGTCCTATATAAACCCCCCCCTGCAAAACCTCACCTTGCACTATACCTGCCCCAGATTTGCTCAGACCAAAAAAAAAAATAGAAAAGAAAAGAGAGAGAGAGAAATTGCACCAATTTCCTGTATATACTCAATGCACCTATTACAATGTTATTACTACACATAAGGTGGTAGGTATCGGCCTATAGTGAGTTAATTCAGCCTAGGGTACAGTAATCCTGATAGAAAACAAACTAAATGAAACGAAAATTAGAGAAATCAAAACTGAAATTATATAAAAAGAAAAGCAATATTCAAAGATCAAAACAAAACGTGTGAAAGAACATCGCGAGGGTCTTTTTTTTTTCCCATTCAATTCAGATCCACAACCCGACAGTCTGATGGGCGTCTCACTTGCCGATATTTGATCTGCCTTCGATGCTGATTTTAACCTCCTGAGGGATGAAAGAAGGCTTAGGAAGAGTCAAAGGAGGCTCCTCCTCCGGCTTCTCCACTTTGCGGCCCTCGGGGGCCGACCACCTCCGCTTGCGGCCGGAGGGTTTGCTGATGGACTCTGCCTCCGAGGGCTGAGAGGCCTTGCAGGCTCCCTTCTCCCCGAACCTCAGTTCTCCGTTCTCGGCGCCGGCCTGCTTGCCTCCCTGTCCGCCGCACCGCCCCAGTCCGTTCTCCTGCTGCCGCGCGCCCCCTTGCGACCCGCCCGAGGGCGCTTTGGGGGGTTTGAGGGGCGGCCCGAGGCCCGCCGCATCTGGGATCTGCCCCTGACTCTTCTTCAGCGAGCCGTTCTTCAGGTTCTTGAGGGTCAGCGAGATGCAGACGTCGCCCACCGACAGCTTGGCGCACGGCAGCTCCAGCAGCTGGGTGGTCCGGTCCGGACAGCAGGACGACCAGCCCTGGCCGAAAACGAAGAACGGGTACTCCACCAGCACCTCCACGCTGACCTGAGGAGGGAAAGCGAGAAGAGAGAGAAAGAGAAAGAGAGAGAGAGAGAGAGAGAGAGAGAGAGAGAGAGGTTTACACAACACTTGATGGGGTGAATGAACTGCTCTGATGAAAAGATGTCAGCCGCGAGTCTCGTTGCTGAGCACGTTGTGACAGACTTTCAGCTCGAGTGGGCGGCTCGATCTCAATTCACAGATAAATGAAACAGATTTCTCACGCGGCCCCCTCACTTCAGAACAGAAGGGAGCTGAACGAAGGGAATGACTCAGTTCTGCCTTCGAATCCCACACAAACAGCACCAAACAAGGGCGGCATACGGTAACGGGCGGAAGGATGACTGTGGCAAAAGCAGGGGACCGATGAAGCAGCCTTCCAGCGCACTTCCTCACCCCAGCGAGGATGCAAGCGAACTGGTTAACTAGCAGGAGACAGCGTTCACACCTCCGACGCATGATAATCAGAGTCAGCGCCGCACACTTGACCAAACCATTGACCAAAAGATAATAGCAGTGCTTCTCCGTCCAGCCTCCAGATAGCCCAATCCCAGCTCACGGAATTGGGCCTCTAAGAACGCCTGCTTAGAGCTGTAGCAAGGACATGGACTGTCCAGGTCCTGAGAACTGGCCTGAGAAACACTGATTGATGCCCACTTTCTAGGAGATCATTGTAAGTTACTGCAGGTCCAATCAAAATGGAACTGTTACACTATGGGGTGTGTCTCAAATCCTAGTGAGCTCCTACATAGGCAGCATTGTACGTCATAGTATGAGTCCCAACATGTAGACTGTCCCAATTCTTACATACCTTAAACATGCTGTCTACTGAGGAACCTTATTTAGACCTGATTTTAAGGAAGCATCGAACGCGTCCTCAGCCGCTCAGACAATCCCATGATGCAACGCAGGCTAATCTAGGAGCAGTGAAGTGGTTTTAAAATGTGAGTTATTTTGATTCTCTCTGGAGTTTTAATGTGTTTCTGGTCATATAATCACACAAAACAGTTTTTATTATCAACTCTGTAACGAGTCCTTCACCATTTAGCAGTTTATACTCGAGACATTAGCATTTATGCTAGCGGATTTTTAAACCTCGGGCTATTGTTTTGGATGCCGGCCGGTAGCTTAGCAACCAGCTAACCCACGGGTGGCGTGCTGCAGTGGGCGGGAACAAGCCGTGACACAGTCTCTCTCTAACTAGAGTGTCTCAGTAATCTGTTTTATGAGGAGAGATGAGGAGAGAACACTGATACTTACACACTCACTACCTAGACAGCCTACTTAGACCCTCACTAGGGTTTGAAACAGACCCTCAATGTGTTCAAATCATGTAGGACGGTAATTATGTGGCATGTTTTTCTTTGGACAGCAACAATATAAAGGTAGGAGTGTCTAATAGAGAGGACAGTGACTGGACACGTTTTTTTTTTAACTCCAGCAGCATGTCTGATTCACTCGCACCAGCACAACATACATTACTAACACACTACCACCATTGTCAATGTCACTGAATGACCCACCACCCACATAATATCTGCTCTGTTGTGGTCCTATGGGGGTCCTGACCATTAAAAAAAACAGTGTAACAAAGTATACACAGAGAATCAGATGGACTACAGTCTGTAGGTGTAGAACTACAAAGATATCTACTTTCTATATAGGAGCACATTGTAGTTCTAGAGGTACCTTTGTTACCCTGTTCACCAATGACCAGGATCTCCACAAGACCACCACACAGCAGGTGTTATGTGGGTGGTGGGTCATTCTTAGCACTGCAGTGACACTGACATGGTGGTGGTGTGTTAGTGTGTGTTGCTGGAGTGTTTAAACACCTTAGTGTCACTGTAGTGCTGAGAATGACCCACCAACCAAATAATATCTGCTCTGTGGTGGTCCTATGGGGGTCCTGACCATTAAAAAATACAGTATACACAGAGAATCAGATGAACTACAGTAAGTGTAGCTCCTATACGGTCAGTGGAGCTGATATAATGGACAATGAGTGTACATTCTAGGGATGTAAGAAAATATTGAAATATCAAATATTGGGATATTATGTTTAGTGATACTGTATCAATTCTCAAAAACACAGTATCGATACCCAGATTCCTGGCAGACAGTGAATCATTGTGTGTTGTGTTTAAACCTCTGACCACTAGATGTGTGTGTAGCAGTGTCGTAATCCATTTTCAGCTCCACTCCAACATTAACAAGCAGCACAAGGGCGCAATCCTATTGTAAGCATTGGCAAACCTGTTCATATAGTGGTGTATTTTAATAGTAGGATTTGAAATATATATATATTTTTCAAAATATATCACTTTGCTTGCAGTATCGCAGTATATCGTAATATATTGAATTGTGACCACTGTATCATTGTATCGCCAGGTTCTTGCCAATACACCACCCTAGTAGATACAAGGAGATACCTAGTCTGAAACCAAGCTGTTTTCAATGATTTCCTACAATGTTTTCTGGAGAAATTTCATGCTGATTCAAGACAATTACACTCAATTACCAGGTTATAACAATCCAGAATGAAACTGGTCTACACAAATATTGTACATCCCACCTGCGAGCGATGCTCTCCCACTGCAAACTGGATGATGGCGAAGTTGGGCGTATGACTGCTGTCAATGCGCTCTACGGTGCTGGAGTCGATCTTAAGCTCACTGCTGATCTCGGCACTCTGGATGAAGTCCTCCGTCTTAAGGTCCTCCACTCGCTTCAGCTCACCATCTGCCAGCTGGATGATGGAGCCCTTCGTGAAGTAGGGGGGCAGCGAGGGGGCTGAAGGGGGAGGTGGAGTGGCCAGTAGGCTGGCAGGGGCTGGGACCATGGGGAGGTGCAGCTGGGCCTGAACCATGGCCCCTGTTTGGTGGTGGTAAGAGGCCAACGATTCGAAGGTTTCACCTTTGGGGGCTGCTGAAGCGACAAACGGATGAGGCAGTGCTGCGGGAAAGGCCGTGGCTCCGGATGTGACGGTTGCCTCTGCACTACTAACAGGGATAATGACCGGCTGAGCCCCGGGGATGACCAGGTGTTGAGGCAGGCTGGTGTGGTAGCTGAGCGACTGTTGCTGCCCTGTGCCTGCAATGTAACCAATAATGGGCTGATGAGCGGGATAGAAGTTCGTGGAAGTGAGGCCCAAGGACAGCGGCTCGGTTGCGTTGTGCGTGGTCTGGATGACTGTATGAGGGGATAACGTGGTAACAGCTGCCTTTAAGCTGTCCACAGGCAAAGGCGGGGGTGGGAAGGGATGGGAGGTGCTGGACGAGGAGCTAGAAGGAGTACGCGTTATGGGCTTTCCTGCACAGATCCCTCCTTTTTCAGGCGTAGGGGGAGGGGGCAGCTTATCTAAGGTGCCCCCCGGATCTGTGCTGCTGGAGGTGTGACTGTTGGGCACTAGCACTAGTGAGGTCCGTAAGCCGGAGCTACTGTCCTGTGGATACTCGGCAGGCAGGACCACATGCCGGGCCTCATAGTGCTGCTGCTGGTGGATATGGTGCTGCTGGCTGGACGAGGACCCTTTGCCCGGCTTCCCTGCACTGGACTCTGACAAGCTGAAGCGCTGGACCTTCTCCAGCTCACCGTTCAGCACCTCTCTTGGCCTGGGGTCCTCTTTCTTGGGCGCAGGCAAATCGCTATACTGCAGCAGGACCTGAGAGGACCCACTGAGGGCCAGTGTGTGCTGAGGGTGCAAGTGCAGGGGAAGGTGGGCATGGGGTGAGGGGGCAGTCCGAGAGGCAGAGATTTGGACGTACTGGGTCGAGTGTGGCGGGAGGGTGCTGTCCGACATAGGTGGGCCGAGAGGACGGCCCAGGTGGTGGTGCTGCTCGGATTTGGATGAAGGAGAGTTGGTGGAGCTGGTGTAGGCCTCATTGTGTCTGTGGGAGGTGGCGACAGAAGTGGAAGGTGGAGGAGGGGGTATGAGTGGGGAGATGTAGCCGGTATACGGTGCAGCGTAGGAGGGGCTAATGAAGTGCAGGTTGGGGGGCAAGGGTGTGTACTGGATGGTGCCCCCATGCTGAGAGATGGGGGACGTGTACACGGCTGGGACGGTGGTCACTGCGGTCGCGCTGCGCGTGGACTGCGTGGAGCATGGAGGCGAGTACTCAACCAGCGGTTTGTACTGAGGGCTGTTGGACCCCGCTGCCGTTCTGCTGCGCTGACCACCGCTCTCCTGCCCGCTGGCCACGCTGGCCAGCCAGGCCAGGTTCCCTGTGCGCTGGCTTTCGCTGGCTGGCGCCATCGCCACAGGCCTCTCGTCCGAGGGCAGGGTGCTGGCTGGAATCTCACGCTTCTTTGGGGGCAGGCACTCGTTGCTCCGCTCCTGAGTGGGCTTCATGGTGCTGCTGGATTCTCTTTCTGCTCGTTTGTCCCTGTTTGTCTCTCGATCTTTCCCCCTGTCCTTCTCTCTTGTTCGCTCTCTGACAGAGCGTGCCCACTCGCTGATCAGCTGTTAGAGGGGATTAGGGTGGGGCTAGAGAGGAGAGCGGTGGTGGCAAAAGGGGCTTTTCTCCTCCGCTTAGGGCCGGATGGACGCAGATCTCAGTCGAAAGCAACAGAACGCACGCCTGCCACGGAAGAGCTGTGCTCGTGGTTCATGCGGAATCATTTCCCTCCGAAAGCAGAGCTCCAGGACTGCAGCAGAAACCTGTACACAAACACAAACACATTGTTTAGGGTTAAAACGCGTGTCGGGAAGGACACGGAATACATTAAAGCAAGTTATGCCACACTGTATCTACAGTCCTTGTATATATAGCCCTTCATTTGAATCATTTCTCACTCATATATCAGGGAAACAAGCTAAACAATGAGAAACCTTTGCTGAAACCTAGCAATCAATACCAGATTTTGAAGAAAATCCTTTATAATGATGTGACTCTGATGAAATGTTATTGTTGTGTGTTGTCTGTAGACCAAAATACAATTTTGACATCGTTATCAGATTTTTTGTGTTTATTACACACTACAGATCAACCGATATGGGTTTTTCTATAGCCGATGCCGAGGTTTAGAGGTCAGGGTCAGCCGATGGTCGATATGTGCTGCTGATGTTTAGAGCTGATATCTAAAAGTTTTCTGCTTTATTTGCTGCTAAAACGTTACACTAGTAACACTAAGTGGATACTGATATGCTGTAATGGTTGTTAACACAGTGGTTCTGTTCTGTTTTCTTTAGTTACGTTTGGCTCCAGTGCTGGAAGCTGAGTAGTATCTGGGAAGCTTTGGCTGCTCCAGAGAGACTCTCTGTGTAACGTGTTGATTTGTGTATTACACTAGAGCAGTTAGCTTTAGCCCCGGAGCTAAGCAGTAAAACATCCGCTCTGGTTCACGTCTACAGCCGGAACTGAAAACACAGAATCGCGTCATTAAACACGTCACTGTTTGCTATAAATTATTCATTTTCACTTGTTTGGCTGAATAGTTCCAAAGGTTTCGGCCTGGGGTCCTTCACATGCGGCAGTAGCATGTGTAGTATTGTGTAGTATATGTGTAGCATAAAGTAGTGCCTGACTTTAAATCAGCACTGCGAAACACTGATATCGGCCGATGCCGATATGTAAAAATATCGAAATTTCGATATATAATATCGATATATCGGTCGATCTCCATTACACACTCCAGTATTTCTCTTTCCTTTACTGTGCTGTAGCTATTTGGGCATGTAAATATTATTCAAAGTCCCGGCGTACTACCAGGAAAAGAAACTCGCTCCCACAGAAACCACTTTTCTCTGCTGCCTGAAACACCTTGTTGAAATTCCAGCCCTTTTCTCTGTTACAATATGACATCATCATGTAACACAGTCTTAATTAACACACAACGCACAGACAGCTAAAACAAAACGACCGCTCAGAAACGTCCAGCTCCAGTCTAGCTTGTGAAGGTGGACCTACCAACTTATCCTGCCGGACTTTCAGGATCGGACTCTGACTCAAACTGATACAGTAGATCCGATGCCACTGTAGGAACAGCCATAGTCAGTCAAGTTAGGTTTAGCATTGTGTAGCGCTTTTTACAATGATGTTGCTGCTTTACAGAGTTTTGAAAACAGACATGTTACAACATATATCTTCCAGGAGCAAGCCAGAGGCACCAGTGGCAAGAACGACTCCCTCAGAATGGAGGAAGAAACCTTGGGAGGAACCAGACTCACAGGTGGAGACCCATCCTCCTCTGGTCACACAGTATTTACAGTTTAATAAACTAAACACCAAAGAAAAGAGTCTCTGTTTGAAATCTGGATAGCAAAGCTTTAGAAGCTGCACAGGTAGAGGCAGTCTCTGACTGAGGCAGTCTCTGACTGAGGCAGTCTCTGACTGAGGCAGTCTCTGACTGAGTCTTTATGTAAAGTGGGTGTGAGCTGAAACAGTCCCATTCTATCTCAGTGCTGGTGCATCAGTGATGTAACCATAGCAGTGTGTGTGGGGTGAAGCTTGTAGCAGAACGCAGCTCTGGCAGTTGACCAGTCAGAACAGAGGGGGCAAGCTGTTCAATCAGAGCACACTGGGCTCAGTGGGAGGTGGGGCTTAAAGACACAGGAGCTCTAACAGAGCGTTTCAGGCAGAAGGTGAATACAGATGCGTCTTACAACCATTGGGAACTCCAAACCCTTAGATTAACTATGAGGCATTTTCTTCTGCTTTACCAACCTCATGTAGATCAGCCCACCTTCAAGATACACCATCAAGCGAGTTTCCTGGTCTGTAAACTAGAAAATCACTCTCTTGGGACTATTGCAGGACCACCGTCGTCGGCGAGTAGGCATGCTTATTACGTTTTTCATTCTAGCCTGAGTGCCCCAGCACGTAAACGTTCATCGTTATGTGATTACATTTCAAGCTTCCTGCAAAGCAACAACAAAAACTTGAGGTTTTTGAGGATAAACAGCAAAGGAATCCACGCAGTATGGTTTAAGGCTAGCAGGGCGTTTGAGCAGACGTTCTGTTGAGGTGCAGACGTGCAGGGATGCCTGTGTGTACGAGCGGCGATATATCTCCACCATCTGCACGCACCGTGTGTGAAGTGTGAGAGTGGACCCCCTGCAGGGAGAGATGGAACACTCAGTGTGAGCATCATTAATAATGAACTGCCAGCTCTGCACTCGAGACTGATTTGAAAACAGTAAAAGACGCTCCCTTAAACACTTACAGACTCTCTCATTCACTCATACCAGAACACACACACACACATATATGCACCAACACACATGTCTATGGGGCACTCAGCATCCACAAATACTAACAGATGCACATGAATAGTCATGCTCTATGAATGCTAAGGCTGCACGATCAGAGCAGTGATTTCGGATAATCTGTGTTGCATTTGTGTGACATAAATAATGTGAGCAGGTATATATATATATATATATATATATATATATATATATATATATATATATATATATATATATCATCCCTGTCTAATGCAAAACATGTAAATCTCCAAAATTGCAAACACACTTTACTTTCAATATAAGTCAATGGAACCAGAATTTTTTCCAGGCTAATTTGGAGCACTTTTATTGGTCGATTCGTCATGAAATTTTCAAACAATGAAAACTCAAAATCAACAAAAATGGAGACAAATATTTTTCATTGGATAGCAACGATATATATATATATATATATATATATATATATATATATATATATATATATATATATATATATATATATATATATATATATATTACACTCATTGAGCACATTTAACAGGTGTCTATACATATATATATTGTTGGGAATTTTTATGTTCCACAGAATCAGATAAAAGCGTATGCTTACATATGGTCCTGCAGAGCTCGTGGGTAGGTCTGGGCTTTGTGACCCCCAGCATTTGGGGCATTTATGGCAGGCAACTCTAGGCCCGAGAACAAGACCCTGCAATGTTATCTTAAGAACTTCAATTCGAGAACCACTCCACCCAAAGATAACAACGTGGCCAGGTGTAATGGCCCGAAATGGCCCGAAGGCCCGAAGGAGCAGGAAGGCAGGCCTATAAAACACAATGCAGCTGAGACACCATTGAGACCAGGGTAGACCAGGGTACACCAGGGTACACCAGGGTACACCAGGGCCAGGTGTAATGGCCCGAAATGGCCCGAAGGCCCGAAGGAGCAGGAAGGCAGGCCTATAAAACACAATGCAGCTGAGACACCATTGAGACCAGGGTAGACCAGGGTACACCAGGGTACACCAGGGTACACCAGGGTGTGAGAGCTCAGAGAAACGTTGGTACCGCAATCCCAAAAATAAAAAGCTTAAACTCTGACCTGGTCTCCCTCTTCATTCTGACAGCAAAAACTATATATATATATATATATATATATATATATATATATATATATATATATATATATATATATATATATATATAGTCTACTATAGATCAGGTATTATTTGAGTGTTGGATCATTCTCAGCACTGCAGTCACACTGACATGGTGGTGGTGTGTTAGTGTGTGTTGTGCTGGTGTGAGTAGATCAGACACAGCAGTGCTGCTGCTGGAGCGTTTAAACACTGTGTCGACTCACTTTCCACTCCTACTACTTGTTGGTCCACCTTGTAGATGTTAAGTCAGAGACAGTAGCTCATCTGCTGCTGCACAGCTCGTTCTCTAGTCCTAGCCTGGGTAGTTTTGGTTATTTCCTAATGTTTAAACACTCCAGCAGCACACCACCACCACCACGTCAGTGTCACTGCAGTGCTGAGACATAACCTGCTCTGTGGTGGTCCTGATCATGGGGGAACCAAGTATACAGAGAAACAGATGGACTGCAGTGTGCACCTGCAGAACTACAATCAGTGGAGCTGATAACGTAGATAACGAGTGTAGACACAACGAGCTGTACCTAATCGTTTATTTGACCGTGCTCTGCACTGCACAACATGTCAGTCAACCACATGATCAGCCAATGATCTTCTGGCTGTATTGCTTGTTTGACAGTCCTCCCTGAGCGGCATTGATTGCGCCCACCCGGCCCCGTCTGCTCCGTCCGATACTTGTGTAAGGGCTCTTTTGCATTTCAAACAGGGGCTTGATGATTTAAGAGGTGTCTCAGTGGAAGAAGAGTCTGGAAGCCCAGCCGGAGAGATGGAACTCGCTCATCATGCTGATGCCTGTTAGGCGCTCTCTTCGTCTCGTCTGCGTCGTCCTATCGGCATCGAGAGGAAACACCCGTCCTCTTCACGCGGGCACAATGATCCTCACTCGTCACAGACTTCCTCCCCGGTCTTCATCACTCCTGCCTGGCCTGCTTTTTTTTCTTCTTCTCATGGTTTATTCATCCGACGCACAAACTTTTCCAACGCCACAGACCTCCAGCGAGCCACACACCCAAACTCACGCTACTTTTTAGAATCTGAGACGAAGCTCTTTCTCGCACACATACAGCTTCAGGCTCAACGAGGCAGAGATGCACAGCACAGATTCAGATCCACTTCATAGCCGCAGAAGAAAAGAAGAACATGAAGCATAATTTTATGAAAGGCTGTTAGGGAGGAGTGAAATCGTGGCTAAGACAAAACTATGCATATGATACTGTTGTGCGGTGAACCTGAGACGTGTCAATACTGAGAACGTTCTGCAGGAGCATCATTTTCCAGCATAAGTTCTCTCCTGCAGGAGGACATCTTCAGCTGTGAATGATTTACTTGCACTTAAAGGACTATCATTCATTTATTAGCTACAACGCACTCGCTCTGAATTTGCTCTAAATGTGAGGCTGGGGCTTCAGAGGATTACATTTAATGTAATTAATAATGAATAAAATAAAAAAAATAAAAAAATAAAAATAAAAGTAAAATTTGTATTATGTTCACTTTAAACTAAATTTTATTTTATTAATACATAAAATTAAATTAAATTAAGATGAAAAGTATTAGAATTTAGAATTTACTATATACTATTCACTATATACTATACTTACTATACTATATTTACTATATACTATATTTACTATATGCACTTTAAATCTAATTTATTTTATTATTACACAAAATAAAATTAAAAAGTAAAATTAAAAGTATTTTTTTTAAAAAGTAAAATTATTACTATATACACTTTAAACTGAATTTTATTAAATTAATAAAAAAAAATAATAATAATATAAAAAAGTAAAAGTATTACTATATGCAATTTAAATTTGATTTGATTTTATTAATAAATAAAATTAAAATAAATAAAGTCAAATTAAAAGTACAATGATTACTATATGCACATTTTAAAGGTGCAGTGTGTAATGTTTAGGGGGGATCTATGATCAGAAATTGAATATAATTTTGTGTTCTCTCTAGCTTAAAATGGGAATCATCCCTTTATTCATATCTACAAAGGAGTCTTCCAAAAGAGGCTGCCACCGCCATGTTTCTACAGTAACCCAGAACAAACAAACCACTCCCTGGGTGTAGAGCGGTGGAGCTTTTTCAAAAGGGAAAACACATATAAGTTGAAATGTCCTACAGCAGCACATACTTATCAGCAGCTCTATATGTAAATCTCTGGGTGGTATTTTCTGATTGTATAAAAAAAATGTAAAAAATACCACCAGCATTAAACCTATGAGGCCAAAGTTTAGCGCCGTATTTGCCAGCTTCTCATTTAAAATCTTCTGTTCCACTTTAAACGGCTCAGCAGCATCTTGCTCAAATGTAGCTGAGCCACCTTAAATGGTAAGAAGTACCATGTCTAAACTTCCATGTCCCAGAGTCTAGGGGGAAAGAGGTTCTAGGAGTTTTGATGGAACGGAAATCTTGATGAGAGTCAACCTGTGATGTTTAGTTCCTCGAGTGAGAGAAATCGTGGAAAAAGTGCTGAGGACGTACAAAAAAGATCCCTGACTATAAACGGCTTTGTTAGAAAGCTCGTTCTTCTCCATGATGTCCAGATCATTCTCTCCTCAAGCGTTTTTTTTCCAGCAGCGCTGCGCCGTCAGACAAAGGCAGTCGAGCATGCTAATGAATAAATTACCATAATCATGTTCATACGGTGTCAGTTCTTTTAGATGACAATAGTCTTTTGTTGGTACAGTAACATACGACTCTGGCAACTTGAAATATCTAGATCATTACGTAACATACAGTCTGTCTTTGAGAGCTTTCATCAAATATATATATAAGAAATCACGTCTATGTGATTTACCTAGAATGCAACATCCCTTCGGTTCAGCATGATATGATATCAGCCAGCAGTTCTCAACCCTACAACCTGTGACACTCCACACAGCACAGTTTAGAGACTCTCCTCCACCCACACATCACATTCAGCTCATGAAAGGCTAGTAATTAGCAGATGAGTTTAAATCAGATGTATTAGAGTGAGGAAAGTGTGCGATGGAGTTCGGCTCTAGGATCGAAGGACCTCTCTAACAAGCACTCTATGCTTGGGTTAAGTATATTCCAGCTGAGAGCGGCCACAGGCTTTGCTGTTTCATTAAAGGGTGGCATATGGGCAAGAAACCACAAAGCCCTCAGTTTCAGAATGAGAGGTCTTGATGGTCAGTTTCTGACGTCGTTTGGAAAAGTCTGGCGCCCTTTACATTGTGTGCAAATGTCATGACGAATGAACCAAAAGAAACAGTCCGATATGACTAAGTTACCCTGACTTACATTAAAAGTAAGTGTTTCTGCTTTCTGTTGTAAAGTTACTATTTTATAGATATGAGGTTTGGTTCTGGCACCTACAACCATATATGGTGCCATAAAGCTACACTATGTATGATTTCGGTGATTTGGAGACCTCTCTGGTGGAAATGTGCAACTGCAATTGCAAAAAAATAAAATTGTAGCATCAGTTTTGGAGCCCTTAACAAGCAGAAGCATTCAAAGAGAACTCAGTCAAAACTGGGCGAAGGTCATGTCCTCTGGGGATGAGAGTTAATCATCTACTATTGAGATAGCTTCATAGATACTTGATTGATCCCAGAGGGAAAATTCATGCCATTTGACCCGTCCATGCCAAATACAATGAAGCACTCACTAGTGAACAGACACACTAGGGGGGCAGTCAGGGGTTAGGTGCCTTGCTCAAGGGCACTTCAGTCGTGTCCTGATGGTTAATGGATTCGAACTGGTGACCTTCCGGTCACAAGGCTGGTGCGGCTGAGACTTAAATATGACACAGTGCTAGTGGTGAAGCAGTAATAACCAAATTATTTATAACTACAGATGGTATACTGGTACCGATGGGTCCCAGTACCAGGCAGGTACCAGCATAAAGTGCTGAATTGGATATTAAACTAAAACAAGAAACAAACACCAAATCCAGCCTGTAAGATCACACTGATATTGCTTAATGTGATGATTATGTTTATGTGTATCTCTTCTTTTAGGGGTAGTAGAGGTTTCAATATCAGTATTAGAAAACAAACAGTGCTACTGGGCTCTCTCTAACCAGTGCCAGGTCGAGGGAAAGAAGAATGCAGCAATGTACAGAGACATCCTTGAAGACAACCTTCTCCAGAGCGCTCTGGACCTGGGGCGAAGGTTTATCTTCCAACAGGACAATGACCCTAAACACACAGCCAAGATAACAAAGCAGTGGCTTTGGGACACCTCTGTAAATGTTCTTGAGTGGCCCAGCCAGAGCCCAGACTTGAACCCCATTGAACATCTCTGGAGCGACCTGAAAATGGCTATGCACCGACGCTCCCCATCCAACCTGATGGAGCTTGAGAGGTTCTGCATAGACGAACGGGAGAAAGAACATACATTGAAAGTAAAGTTTTCTAGACGATATGTAACTGTAGGCATTCATTACTCGTCAGGTCTTTCTCAAAACTTTTGTGTCCGGCCTCAACGTTCCCACAAAATTTCTGAGGGTTGTCCCCGGAGGTCCCTATTACGAGATCCCATCTGCCACTGCGGGACTGCAGGTCTGGTAACTGTACCCTTGATTAAGATGTTTCTCCAAGAGCTCTGTTGAAAAGGCAAGCAATTACACTGGCCTCTTTTGGGTCAGGGCTGGAGAACCATTCATTTTATTGTAGCGCCGTGCCCCCGTGGCCCCATACAGAACCTCTTTGAAAAGACTTTATCAAACGGCTAAATGCGTCCCCCTACAGGGACGAGCTGAAGCGCTGTGAAACGGTTCCCCGGAGCTTTTCAGTTTAGCGGGACGGGGGCGGCTGGAGGGGGGGGGGGTCAGAAAAAAAAGGGCATGTTCTGCTGAACCACAGCCTACAGTTTTTTTCTTTTTTTACTGACCGTCTGAAAAGTGCCTGGTAGGATTAGCAATAAAGCCGCTGCCAATAAAGAGCACATGCACACATAAACACGCGCGGGATCGCAAACGCGCCTCGCTCTGTTCCACCATCCCAGCGGTATCCCGGGGAAAGCCAGCTCCTAATCTTCCGCTGTTGCGGCCTCCCTGCTTTATCCCTCCGGATTAAGAGAAAGGCTTGAATCACGGCTCGGTCTGCTCTCGCAGCATAGAGACAGCACAGCTCAGCACACACACACATACACACACACACACTCTGGGAGGCACTGGAGCTGGGAGGGAAGGAGCAGAGCAGCCTCTACTGACCTACATTAGAGGGAACACCACTCAGCACACACTCACACTCACACTCACTCACTCACACTCTTGCACATGAAACAAGGACGTGCAGCAAAAAGACAAGGTTTGCTGTATGCGTGCGCATGCTTGCAGAGTACACCCTCCCATGCTACGGCTGAAGTACTGTAAGGTGATAGCATAGTGTGTGTGTGAGCGAGAGAGAGAGAGCGAGAGAGAGAGAGAGAGAAAGAGAGAGAGAGAGAGAGAGTTGGGAGGGGAGTGAAGTGCGTAAACTGGATCTTGCTGAGCATGCATGCTGTACAAAGCGTGGTCAGTATCAGATGACACGAAACCCAAACGTATTGTCCTCCATGGGGTCTAAGCGTCGCAGCCCAAGGTCCTTGAGCAAGGAAACACCGCCGCTGTGTTGCAGCGCCTCACGCGTTCCGCTCCCTGGGACGCAAGGGTGCAACCTTTCCACACTCGTAGTGAAAGTACGGCGATCAACAGTTCCCAAGCCGCGGTAAAAGGCGCCGCTGTCCCTTTAAGAGGTGGGCACGGACTTGCCGAGTACAATCACTGCTCTCGCTGGCTTCCCGATCGCTTCCAGTGCCAGTTCCCCACAAAACGCAAGGCAACTCACTGCGGGCGCAAGCGGCGGAGGAGAGAGAGAGAAGGTGAGAAAGTGACAAAGCAAGGGTGCTGAAAAGAGAGAGAGAGAGAGATAGAGAGAGAGAGAGAGAGAGAGAGAAAGGAGGGTTTGAGAGCGGCTGCATGACTTGCACTTTCCCTTCCCCGCCGGCAAGGAAAAGTCCCCCAGCAGGTTAAGGAAAACTAGCCTTCAAGAGCAAGCGGAAGCAAGCGGGGCTGCAGATAAGAGGGGGTGGGGGTGGGACTGTCCAGCAGGAGCTGCTGACGAGCAACAGGAGAGGAGAGCACGGCCGGGACAAGTCCGCCAAGACTTACCGTGACGTCTAGGTCCTTTCACGCTTTGCCTTGTTGGCGTCCGGACAGAGCGGCGGAGTCCAACTCTTCTGCCCCCTTTTACTGACTACTGACTGGCTGTATTCCCTCTCCTCCTCTCCTCCTCTCCTCCTCTCTCTCTCTCTCTCTTTGCGCTCTCGGGCTACGTCCCTCTCCCCTCGCTGTCGTGGCTGAGAGCAGCGCGCGGGACGCGGCAGCTGGACCGTGCTGCGTCCAGCGTGCCCGAGTGTCACACACAGGCTGCCCAGAGCCGGAGCCCTGACCGCCCGCTGCCCGCCCGAGCGCCTGCATGCAGCACTCCAACGTGTGTTACGCAAGGCCCTCGCTCGCACTCACACGCGCTCTCGCTCGCTCGCGCACTCACTCGCTCTCTCGCTCTCACGGCTCCTCCCATGCCTCGCCTCACTGCCCTCCACCAACTTCATCAGGTATTCATTCAAAAAACATACACGCCACTTGGCACCGTGCCCAGACTCCACTCACGAGGAGCTAGGGAGGGAGGGAGGAGAAAGGGAGGGAGGAGGACACTCGCTGATAGACGACTGACTGAGGGTGGGGACTGAGGAGTGAGCGAGATAGAGAGAGAGAGAGAGAGAGACGGAGAGAGTAAGTGTGTACACTACGCAAAAGGGAGGTGGAGAGAGAGACATGAAGGGGCATTTGAAGAGAGAGAGAGAGAGAGAGTGATAAAGAGAGATACTCTCTCGCTCACACACACACACAGAAAACTCCTGGGAGAAAATGTTCCAGAGGTCTTGTTATTTTTTTCTCCTCCTGCCTCAAACATGGTTCCGCACTCACGCGGTGCAATAAAACCCACACCGCTCGAGAGTGCACGCGCTCGTGCGCACACCTTCACACGCTTCCAGGTGGAGCCACAACTCTCGCAGGAATCTGTGAGTACAGTGTAGTGCACCGAGGCATGAGCGACGTGCCGGGATTTCCAATAACAATGTATTTCACCAGCGCCGTCTCATTGTGATCCCGTGTTAAGATCAGTGTAGCATGAGGTTTCGTGTTTTAGCCAATCACATACAGCTTAGAAGCCATGACACAACAGGTGGGCTCCTTCATGTCCTGTAATGTTTTATGGGCTGTAATAGAACACAGTCAAGTATTCGCCTCAGCACCTTCGCTGCTCACGGTACTCATCTAGAGAAGCAAGGGCCTATCAAAACTCGGAAACCACAGCCTGTTAACAGGGAATTCCAGCATTTATTAGAAAAATCACTGCATAGTTATTGGCCGAGATGCCTTTCAGAGCCGACCGAGTTGAAACGCTTTGTCGTAGAGAAGCTTACAGAGTCAGAATATGTTTACAGTGGTGGTGAAGGGAACCAGACGTCCACCTTTAAAAGCTCCCTCATAGAGAAAGCTATGGATCTCCTGCTTGAGACCTTTTCTAGATAACCTTAGATACGGATGAGAGGGCGTGAAGTGTGGATGCTGAGAGAGCTTGCTACTCCACGCTCTTCACAACTTGGCCACTGGGGTCAAATATAAGATGCAGTACAGTGGACTGGACTAGGAGGCCTGGGAGGCGTGGTTTGAGACCCGGGTGTGGTCCTCTCACCTCAATGATGTAGTTGATGTAGTAGCTCACAGCTGTACCATCCTAACACCCCATCTAGGGGCAGCCCTTTAGCTGGACACCAGATCTGATTAGAACAGATGTAAACAATCATACATACAATACAAAGTAACATGAATATGTTATTGTGAGAGAAGTAGATCAGATCTTGATCCAGTTTGAAGAACAAAGTTAGGTTCCAGATTTCTCCTGGACGCCCCAGACATTGTATGAATGTGTTCAGTTCCTTCAGCAGCAATCTTGATTTAGCTTAATGAAGTACTGAGCAGTCAAAGCAGGTATTAGATGAGAACTGTAAATAATATGGGTTGTATATATATAGGAGAAGCTTGGGAAGGGTTAAATAAACACACTGACGTATGGAAAATAATAAATAATAGAGTGTTTGCTGGGTAAATAAAAGCTTCCTGTCTGAAAAATCTGCTTTTTAAATATAATAAAGTCCTCAAGTGTCCTGAAGCATTCACCCAGTACTGTATATGTAGGCCAGTAGTTTAGGATAGTAGAGCCCTGGTTCCTATGACTTCCATTCTGAAGAACTCTGAAGTAGTATGTTTATCTTTTCTGACCTACGTCACATAAAACCCCGCTGAATCACTTTTTGTTTACATCTCAGCGACAGAATAATAAAAGGAAATTCTTTGAAACATGCCCCCCCCAAAAAAATAAAAAATAATCACAGTAATGACTGGGAACTTTTGTGCCATCATAAAAAATTCCATCGGGGAAGTTCCTGCCAAAGCCAGAACTCCCCAACATGCATAACCTCCAACATATTACTGCTATTAAGAAAGAGCTTTCAGAACACTTTACAATACAATCTCTGCTCAATACAATGTCAAGATCATCTCATAACCCAGGTCAGGCCATGGCAGGTGCCTAAGCATCAGGATGAGCATGACTCAAACCTGGCCACATAGCGGAAACAAAGGAAATTCCTCGTACATTTCCCAAAAGTCATACTTTTACATACGTGGGCAAGAAAACCTCCGCGCTCTCTCTGTATCTCTGTACCAGCACTGACTCCTACTTCCAGCTAACAGTGGTGTCTTTAGATTCCAGCCACTGACTCAAGGATACAGTCATTAACAAAGCCCTGCTGTAACTCACTCTGTCTGTCCTTCTTGTACTCCCACGTGTTCTCCACCAGGGTGCGGTAGCGGGGACCCTGCCTAGGCTCCATAGCTACAGGCTGCAGTTTGTTTCATTGACCTAGTTAGCGGAGCACTTTTGATAAATATGTATTTCACACTGCAGTGAGGAGTGTGGCACGCACGCTTAGCTGGAATGGCACGACACAGACAGGCACACACACACAGAGAGAGAGAGAGAGAGAGAGAGAGAGAGAGAGAGAGAGAGAGAGAGAGAGAGAGAGAGAGAGAGAGGAAATACACATAACTGACTGATCTAAGACTGGAAAATACAGTGAGGAGATTAACCCCTTAAGCCCCAGGGGCCTGTATTCGGGCTCACACTTCAATTCCTCACTCTTATAACAACCTATAACTTAAATACTAGTAGTTAGTAAGTAATTACTAGTAGTAAATCTGGGGCTTTAGAGAATCAGGAATGGTGATCAGGAATCAGGAATGAAGAAAGAAACATTGCTGTGATCAAAACCAGAGTTTCTCAAGCTGGGGGCCACAGACCACCGGTGGGCCATGAAGCACCCCCTAGTGGTCTGCAGGTCTGTACTCAGGGGGAGGCAGTAGTTTGTAGCAGCTTTAAGTCATAAAAAACATTAAGATTAAGTTAACAATTAAAAATCAAGGATATTTACATTATAACCAAAAATAAATCAGATAAAAATCTTGCAGCAGTGAAATAAATAAACATCATCAGTTCGAGACTAACACAGCTGCAGCTACTGATACAGACGGTCAGCTGGTCAGAGATCTGGACCCACATCCAGCCAAACTCTGGTTCAGGTCACTGCTGGTGGAACACTCTCTATGACCGTATGAGGGAGCTTCATCAGTAGATCTCTCTTCTTTAGCTGCTGTCTGCGCTGCACATGGCGGTTCCTCTGGATATTAGCTGGTCATAATAATGTGACTCCACTGTGCATTTATGTATTATTACTGTAAGAACTATTATTATTGTATAAGCACGTCGGCGCAGCACTGTCAGCACAATCTGCCTGTTTTACCGTCCGACTCTTTACAGACAGCAGCATCAGCCGCTGCTAAACACCAAACCAGACAGAAAATAATAGCCACGTTTGATTTCAGCTCCTGGATCTCAGAGCAGCATCAATGACCCAAGCGGTTAAACTCAAACTGATGAACTGACAAGGAATCAGGAAATCAGGTTTATTATTAGTGCTGATTGTGACGAAGCTCAGTGGGCGGAGTCTGAGAGGTTCAGCTGTTTCAAACGAATCACAAAAACCCTCAAAACTAAACCGAACAAACAGTGACCCTAGTGGGAAACCCAGTGGACGACAGGTCACACAGATAGAAATGTCCCACATTGGGTGGAAGAGCTGACCAAGACTTTCAAGTACTACCCTGCACCCCAAATTGACCAGACTTGATCCTAAATAAGCACTTGGGGGACCACCTGGATGGAGGTGGTGTTGGCTCTATGGGTCTTCCCCCACACTCCTTCCAGCAGCTGTGGGATGCACAGGCTCAGCATGGCTCCAGATACCTGTGACCACCTACCAGGACCTTATTGAGTCTCCCAGTCCGTCTAGCTGCTGTCTGTGCTGCCCATGGCAGTTTCTCTGGATATTAGCTGGTGGTCATAATAATGTGACTCGATTGTGCATTTATGTATTATCATTGTATAAGCTATTATTATTATTATTATTATTATTATTATTATTATATAAACACACTTATGCGGCCTTGTTGATTTGTTAATGGCCTAATAAACTAGTGGCCCACTTGAACACAACATAGGAGCAGCTGTGGGCTGATTCAGCCTTGTGTCCGGAAGGTCGTTGGTTCGATCCCCTGAGCTGACACCTGAAGTGCTCTTGAGCAAAGCCCCTAACCCCCAATTGCTCCCCAGGCGCCCTAGATAAGGCTGCCCACCACTCAGAGCAAGTGCAAGTGTGCTCACTGCCCCCTAGTGTGTGTATGTGGGTGATGCACTGCACTGATGGGTTAAAAGCAGAGGTGAGCTTCTTCTGTGCGCAAACATAAACAGCAAAACTCTCTAAATGAGATATGAGATGACACTGAGTCTTCTGGGTTGAAGGCAACTCCCAAAGACCAGTCGACTGGAGAGCTGGTGGACCTGCTTTTATAACGCTAATAAAAGCTAAAATGCTGACATACAGAGTGGCTCCTGCGTGCGATGCAGTAAGCGAAGGTGCGCCTGATGAAGTGAAGGCAGCCAGGGCAATCCCCGTGAGCGGAGTCCTCCGGGATCTGCCATGGAAAGTCTGAGAGGCCCGGAGTGCGTGCACAGGCAATGTGACTCAGGTCTCTTATGCCAGTCCTCCAGGAGCGGAGAGCACGGAGCACCGTCAGTAGCTGAAGGGGTGGAGGAGTGCGTGTTTACACAGCTACGACGAACGCGCAAGGAAACGAGACGCAAGCAGAGGCTTGCCTGCTGTCATGGCAGCTTATTAGGCGTGCTCTCTTTTTTCAGGACCATTAGGGTCTTTTAATGGGTTTGGGGTGCGTTAGGTCAAAAACGAATGCGAGCAGCCAGCTGAGAGAGAGAGAGAGAGAGAGAGAGAGAGAGAGAGGGAGAGAGAGAGAGAGAGAGAGAGAGAGAGAGAGAGAGGGAGAGAGAGAGAAGAACAAAGGAAAAACGTGAAGAAGAGGAGTGACCTGCTCCTGAGCCTGATACCCAAAAACAGACCCTGTAAAACATCATTTGGAGGAATTATGACTAACTGAATAAATTATGAGGACCTCAGTAGCAATTTATAAACCAACAGCGGGTAAAACAGGTCAGCCTCTTCCGTCTGGGGTCCAAGCAGAGGACATCTGACCTCGCCGCCTGCCTCTGTGCACAGCATTCCGGACCACCTGCTGAGGCTCTCAAGGCTTCTTACACACATACACACATCCACACAACTCAAAAAGACTTCAAAAGGCCTGCCTACAACTCTTCACTAGCCTGGTGTAGTCTCTCTCTCTCTCTCTCTCTCTCTCTCTCTCTCTCTCTCTCTCTCTGTCAGTTCTTTTTCTCTTTGTTCTTCTTCTCCCGTTCCCTCAAGCACCAGGCAATTCGTTTCACATGCGCCTGAGAACTCCTGTGGGAAACACACTGGAGGCAGTCTGAGTTTTCTCTCTGGGGTGCTCTGATGCTACGCTGATGCTACAGCACTGCTCCAAAGAAAGCCCAGCCAAGCCCTCAAGTGTGTCACTCAGTGACATCTAAGTGCGGTCCACTCTACACCAGGGAACAGAACCGCATCAATCGAGGCAGCCTCCGAATATTTAAGCGTATACATCTGGAGGAAGGCTATAGGGGTAGGCAAATTAGAAGCAAGGAGCGAAATACAGGGATGGGGGTGGTTATTCCCTGAGGGGTAATTAACCTCTTTGAGTCCCTGGAAGTCTCAGAATGAGAATTCTGGAGGGGTCCCTGAAAATATTAAAATAAACATATTATGATGTACAGTAGTGTAGTGGGTTACACTGCTGCCCTCTATGCTGTAGACTGGAGTTCGATTGCCCCACGTGGGTAACCACCTTATACACTATACCAATAAGAGTAATTGGGCAAGACTCCTAACACTACCTTCACCTACCTGTGTACAGTTAAACCGTAACACTACCTTCACCTACCTGTGTACAGGTAAACTGTAAAACTACCTTCACCTACCTGTGTACAGGTAAACTGTAAAACTACCTTCACCTACCTGTGTACAGGTAAACTGTAACACTACCTTCACCTACCTGTGTACAGGTAAACTGTAACACTACC